>VYZP01057782.1:1002-19788 GCA_013400635.1 Hypocryptadius cinnamomeus
CTCAGGAACATTTTTACCAATGAACTGTTAAAAGTTATTTATAGAAGCCCTTGCAGCAATTACCAAAATACAGCAAGCTCTGAGTAGAGCATTTGAACTACACTGCCAGTGCAGTGTAGCAACTCAATAATTCTGCATCCCTCTTCAAAATGTGCCTTGCATTTCTAAGACTAGTTAGGATCTTTGCTATTATTGCTGGTTTTAGGTGAAGAGCATTTGGAGGTGACCATGTGTAACAGGATAAAACTCTCAGAGTAAACAGACTTTCATTCAAAGTGGTGTAAATTTGAAAAAAAAAATCTTGGCTTTGCTTCTTTCTGTTGAAATATCTTGACAGCAGTATTATTCATCAGGAAAACAGATTTTGGAAACAACTGATTTCTAAGATAGTTAATTATGTTCTACACCTACATTGCTGCATTGAGGTCAGGAGTTCTTTGCTGTGTTTAATCCCCCGAGTTCTTTAGATGATATTCTGTTGCTAAAATGGAGTAACTTAATCTGTGTCTGTCTTCCAGCACTAACGGCTTCTGTTGAAACAATTCATGCCTGAGATGTATGGACCTGACCTATGAAAATATGAGAAGATATTGTACAGTATATTTTAAATCTATGAAATTCATAGTTCTGATGCTTTTGGCCACAGAGCATCGTTTTATCACTTCCTGGAAAATGTTTATTCCAAGAGAGCTTTAAATGGCCCACATGTACACTCAACAACCTTCAGATTGTTCTCCTGATACCAGCTTGCTGCTACGATTTCCGTGCACATAAAGCAAAGGCTCTTTTTAATGTGCAGCCTACAGTCAGAACTTTATTTGCTGTTCTTCAGAATTTAATGTTCTTTTAATGATGGATCATATAAGTTTACTTTTTTTGCTTCTTTTAGATGCATAACTCGGTTAATTTTACATATCACCACTAAACCTTGTTTTACACTTTTTCAACATTACAATTTATTGTTTTAACAATTTATTTGTAAAATTTTTATATATATATACATATAGATATATTTAAAATGTGCCATTTTTATTATTGCTTAGTAAGAGATGTCCTGTTTCTGCTGTAATGATTTCTTGGTCAGGTTGCAATGTCAGCAGTTACTGCCACACTTCTGTCAACATAGACATTAATGTTAGTGGTTCCTTTTTCTTGACTAAAATGGAGTGTCGGTATTTTGAGGTACTGGGCTTTTCCTTCATGGGATTGGGGTGTGTACAGCAATAAGCAGGTTTTCAATCCAGTACTTAGTTTGTGTACAAATGTAATTATGTTCATTGTGTATATATTATACAATGAGCACATATGATGTAAGTATAAGAAGCCACTTATTATTGTTCAAATACGAATGTTCATATCCCATTTCTTTTATATCATATTAAATAAATGTTGATGTTCTTAAGGATTTGTATGGTTAGTATTTCTTCCAGCAAACAGATGTCACACTGTGTTCCACCTTTTGATGTGGGGAATGCAACAATTCCTACCCCATTGGCAACGTCACCTGTCAACCAGAGTAGCAGTGACAGACTCTTAAGAGATCCCAGTCTTCCTCTTCAGGAAAGAATTAAGGCTGCAACACAGAACAAAACAGACAACCTGAGACTGAGATGCAAGAAATACAGGTTCAGCTCCTGGCTCTCCCAGACTTGTGTTGTGATACTGGAATAATCACTTAGTCATTCTGCTCCTCCATTCCCTGCCTGTTTACACGGGAGGTAATAGCCTGTCTTAGTAGGGTGTGGTGAGCAGTAATTCAATATTTGCAAACGCTGATTGCCAAGTTCAGTGGGGTTAAGGAGAGAAGTGTGATGATTCCTGGAGGCTTTGGCATCTGCATAGCATCTTCCAGAAACTGAAAGAAAACCTGAAATAGTCTGTCAAGTGTTGTCACACTACAGATGTTACCAGCTTTCCTGTTCCATCTCACGCAGCTGCCTGAATTTGCCTGGGACAAAAGAGGGTTAGAAAAGAACTAAGAGAAACAAAAATATTTCAGGGCAAGCTTTTGAATCTTAGGATGTAAAGCTAAGGAATCTTTTGCAGGTTCAGGCAACTGCTCTGTGCTTCAGTGCATGTGTGTGCCATAAGTGGTAAGGCAAGTTTCACAGGAAGGCAGCTGCCAGCTCCTGTTGTGCTTTTTTTTTTTTTTAGTCATACAAATCCTATCCTGATCAAGTTAATATTGCTGTTCTAGAAGCTATATCATTCATTGTGCTTTTCCATAGAGGAGTGCCTGATACTGTCCCACAGTTTGAAATGACTTTACCATTGCCCCTCTCCCCAAGTAGGAGTTAGTGTTTGTTGGACTCTTCTGGCACTCCCAGCTCTGCCGCCAGTTCTTCCTGGTGCTCTTTGCCACAAAGATACAGAGTATGTTGTCTGGCTACCTGTTGTTCTGCCATTTTCTCTGAAAAGTAAAAAAAAAAAGTTGGAATTTTTTTGCAGAATTCAGCAGCAGAGCCTGGAGGGGTCACAGTGGAAGAGGTGGCTGAAGGAAAGATGAATGATGATGCAGGCAGACAGCATTGAGCTGAAAAGTTACCACATCACTCTCTTTTTTTGGAACAGCAGCCCCAAATTAGTGCATCCTTCCATCCAAAACACAGAGCAAAGAAGAAGAATGTGATTTTATTGCACAACCAAGCAAGGCTTAAGTTCAGTGGCAGCACTGGAACACCTGAGGCAAAGCAGATAGGACACACCCTGTTCTCTCCCTAACCCTCCTAGAGAGAGCTGTTTGCTGTCAAGTTTTGCAATCTCTTTCTGCCCTTGCTGCCAAGAAAAGAATTGCAACCAATAAAGGAAAGAATGACTAAGTGATTTTTGGACATTTATAGATGTTGCCTGTGTCTAAAGCAGTTGTTGGTTTGGTATATCTGCAAGGAATGTGCAGTTTATAATGGAGCTGGGCAAGGTGGGGAGAATGAGCAAGTTTTGCTGATAGAACTGTTGGCAAAGACAGCAGAGGTGAATGATGCAGGAATGTAGTAATGATCATAGACTATAATTTCACTTCCTGTGGGCACTTGCTGCAAAGACTTGGAGTTTCATTGGGTGCTCTATTTTTTTGTCTTATGGAAAAAAAAATAAATGTATGGCTTTGTGTTATCACAGAGCATCTACTGTTTCTTACCTCATCAGAATAACTCATCCCAGTGATCGTACTCCTGAGATATAGAAATATCAGAATACTGATATGGTCAGCCTTCAAACATCTATTTTAAGTTTGTATCTAGGATATTTTTATATTTCTGACTGATTGCTTTATTGGCTACTGCACTGACACTTGTATATATGGAACGTGCTTTTTTTTTCAAAAGCAAGAGTCCTTAGGAATAATGCAACACATTCTCTACAGATGTTCATGCTTTTCAGAACCAATTACATCTATTTTTGTCCTTTGTTCACCATTTGCATTGTTCCAAGGCTACTAGAGAATGTGAATCTTTAAAGTCCCTTAATAAAGTGACATTACTCAAAAAGTTATAGTTGGTGTCTTGGCAGTTTTTGTATGTTGTGGGCTGGCTCAAAGGGAAAGACCTCACCAGGCAGCTGAAACCCAAACCTTGTTTATGTTATCACTGAGATGGGAAAAAAAAAATAGTCTTCACATTTCCTCAGAAATATGCATCATAAAATGAATCCAATAAGGTTCTATTTTCAGGAAATCAGAAAAAAAAACCTTGCACCTTTCAATCTAAATCACATTAATTGGACAGTCTGTGACAGAATTCTTATCCACCCCATTGGATCCACTGGATGGACCAGGAGTGCATACATGAAAAACATTAATGAATTACACTGTCAGTAATAGATTTATTAAATTCTCTAGGATTTAGACTAGTGGATTAAGTTGTACCCTGGGTGAGCAAAGCAGCAGAATAGAAGACCTTTAGTCAGTGGTGCTGTTGGATAAGTCTTACCTCAAACTTTTCATTATATTTTAAAGATAAGGTGGAGGGGTTTTATTTTTCCTTTTCTAATAAACCATAAGTAGTACTCATTCAGATCTCAGAAATGGCTCATCATGTCTTTTCTACACAGTACTATTTTGTTCCTGTGATCCTGGATTGTGCTATAATTATTTTCTGAAGTTATTCTAGGGTAATTTGATCTTATATCAGTTTGAATCCTAAGTTAAAATGTTCTTTTTTGTCCTTTAGAAAGTTGACATTTAAATGGCTGATAAACAAATTGCCTGTACCTGGCATTGATAATATATCTGAAACAACTTTTTTAAGGATGCACATGGAGATAACAAAGCAACATCTGGCCTTAATTTCTTCTAAAGAACATTATATATGCTTGCTGGTATATCCTAGGAGTTGTTTGGTCTGTCCATATGGGAACACTGCTGCTACAAAATAAAACAGAGTATACTGGTGGCTGCAAACAAATGCCTGACCTAAAATGAAGGCTAAGAGCAGCTGCATTCTGAACTTGACGTGCACAACTTGTTACCCAGCTGTTCCAGATGTGTCAGCATTCAAATGTTACTTGTGGAATGAAGATTTTGGGGGTTTTTTTGGTTGTTTTGGGTTTGGGTTTTTGGGGTTTTTTGGGGGTTTTTTTGGTGGTGTTTCTTCATTCTGTGGTATGCCAAAGAAAATTTTTTTAAGGTCTGTCTAAATATTGTCTGGCTGCTGTGGTGAAATTGCAGGCAACTCTTAATTGCAGCTCTGGGTAAGTGACATCAGCCCAGAGGTGGCTAATTGCCTCATGTGGCAGTCTGGCCGGGGATGTGTTTAAGAACACTTATTTAGGCTGGATTAGATTCTGTTTGGGATAAAAGTAAAACTATAAGCAAAATGTGCTGTTTTCAGTGGGCTGCTGTAGAGTATATCTGGATAAAACCAGATGTGGGATCATTAACTTCTTTATTACTGAAACCAAAACGAAAATAAGGAATGAATTTTTTCTTTTTGTCAAATACTATCCAGATCCCTGTTCTATGGGACGGGAATACTTCAAAGTATTTCAGACTAAAAATGGAAACACCCTCTTGCTCTTTTGAAGGTGAAATGAGTACTGTTTAAAAAAAGAAAAAAAAAAGGCAGACTGCATGTTTAACTTTATATGTAGAACAAGGAAGATTTACTTACAGCCTCGAGGTTTGCTCAATGCGCTTTCAGGAAAATACCTCATCCTCATCTGCTGTTACCTGGTCTGTGTCACAGTGAAGTGACTGCTGCTGTACTGGACTCCCTTCTGCATCTTTAAAGCCATTACAGCTCAATGTGGAAAATATTCTGCATTTCTTATCTGGAGAAAAACTGCCTTGTCCACACCCCAGCTGTCTGTCCTGACATGGTTCATTGCTGAACCCAGGCAATCAATTTCTTGTTTGGAGAGGTGAAAATCCGCAGGTGCTTATCATCCTGAAAGATTAAGTCAAAGCATGTAATGAGAGACACCCAAGATTCCCAAGTAACTTGCATTCAAATCTCCTTTATTTTCAGCAATGGATTCTATTTAGAAAAAAACCCTTTTTTCTAAGTAATAGTCACCTTACTAGAAATCAAATAATTAGCAGGTATAAACAAATACCTAAGAATTTATTTGAGAAAATTGTCATTAATTGACAGTACATTTCAAAGCAATTGGGGGGAGGGGGGGGAAAGGACTGCAAAAATTCAGCAATTCAACTCATCAATCACCTCTTTACAATGTGAATTTCTGGTGAGTCTTGACACTGATTACACATGTAAGTTGAGTGCTTCATACTGTGCAACTTTCTTCTTGGTAAATTCCCAAGTCAGCAAGAACATGGAGGCTGTTTCAGATGTTTTAGCTTTAAACACAAATGATTTTTTTTTCTTCTTTTTTTAGTGTGCTCATCCACCAGTCTAGAAAACAGCTGTTAGTGGCTGTTGGGTTTACTCTTTTTATACACTGAAATCCTCATATCTAGACAGAGAGGGAAAAAGACAGCTGAACTTTCTAATGAACGTTTCCTGATGCTATTTTGTGTTTGGTTTTTGGCTACCTGGAGAATGTCTCACAGTTTGTACATGAAAGGGCTGGTGCTGCAAGGAAGCCAGCTTGTAGGAGTCAGGTCTAGCTAGAGGTGTCATTTTGTGAGCAGGGAAATTGCCTGGAAACCAAAATCAGCTTTGAATAACATTCCTGGCTGTTTTCTTAGCCTGTGCCAACAGACCCATAATTTTTTGTAACTACTGCTTCTAGTATATTGTGCCTACAAATAATAAATATTTTTAATAAAGACAAAGTGCCTGGATAATGTGTGAAATCCTGACCACTATTTACAAGGTAGCAGCTACAAATTAACCAGCCAGCCTCAGCCATTTAGGAGATTGCCTTAGTGAAGAGGAATTGGTTAATATTCATGGACTACGACCCTGGGAAAACCACACTTGCTTATATAAGCTGATTTGGGGGTATAACTACTCTGACCTCACAGCTTTTTATTTTAAAACTTTTATTTCATGATCTTAAAGCTATTCCATTCTGTGTGATCGGCTAAATATAACCTAGCTAAGCTCCACTTCATTTCCATCATCCAGATTTTAGGACAAGGGAGAACAGAGGTCATGACATTTTGATCATTTTTGCCTCATTAAAATCTCGTGGACCCCAAGGAGCACAGCTGGGTCATGTTTGTAAAAAGAGGGACTCGAAAGCCTTGCTCTGAGCCGTGCCTGTTTCACAGGAGTGCTTCCCATCCATCCTCCCCTGGCTGGTTGTTCCCAGGCTGGAGCACCGCAGTTCTTCCACCTGCAAACAGAATCCCTGACTTTCACAACATTTTCAGGCAATTAATCAGAGGCGGTGTTTGAAGTCTAAGAGCTCTACAGCTGATGGCTCCAAACTCTTAAGAGGATGGCAGTGTTCGGCAGTGAATCCTTGTTAAAGCTTTATCGCTGCAGGCTCTCCAGCGATTCCCAAACCCTTGGGTGCTGTACCTGCATCTCTGAACGCAGCAAAGCGGATTGCTGTGCACTTGAACGGATGGCTTCCTCCATCAACTGCTGGAGGAGCTGTAGATTTTCAGGCTGCCCAGCAAGCTGGAGTGGTGTTTTGGAAAGTGCTGCTGGCGATCAGTATCCCTGCAGGAGGAGGCTTTCCCTCCGCAGCCCTCCCCTTCTCCTGCAGCTGGAAAAACACCGTCATTACCTGTTGGCCTGGATGCAGAAGCAGCCAAGCTTCCTTCCAGCGCCTGCCCTGGGCACAGCAGCTGTGCTAGGAGGGGAAGCAGGAGATGAAGGGCACGGATGTTATCAGTCCAAGTTCAAGAGCTCACCCAGAAGGACCCCGGGAGAGCAAAGTTAGCCCGGCTGCAGCTGCTGCCGCCGCTTCATTCCCTCCCTTTCCCCTCTGCCCGGCCCTTTGTCCTCACGGCGTGGTTGCCATTGTGTGGGAGTTTTAGGGGATGAAAGCGAGCGCTCGCTGATGGGTGACATGATAGTGCTTTAAATGGGAATGCAGATTGCTCCAGCACCACGCGATGGAGCACGGCGGACAAAGCAGTGGCGGCAGCACAATAGGCTTAGGGTGATGGCCATGGCCAGGAGTGACTGACAAAAGGAACAAATACCAAGATGAGTTTAAAGAAAAAAAAATGTCCAGCAGTGTCTGGACATTTCTCAGCCCCCGTGCTCTGAGAAACTCTGTAACTGTGCAAGCTGCCCAGATGTGGCGGGCTGCAGCTGACCTGTCATCTCAGGAATATTTAGTATCCCTTTCCCTTCCTTCTGGGAATCTGGGTGCTGAGCACGCGCAGGAAATCGGGGATTACAAACTTGTCTGAACTTTTCACTGCCAGACATTAACATGCGGATGCAGCAGCCTGTATGTAAATGATGTTATCTGAGCTGTTTTATGCATGTGTTTCCAGGATAAGAAAGGAGATTATTTCATTGTGTGAACTAATTACCTGTGAAGAAAAAATTTAGAGCCTTTTTTATGTTAATGCCAGGCTGTATTTTTATTAACCTTCCTACTCAATGATGCAGTGTTGTGTGTTTATTGTGCATTTTCAAATGTTAAGGACTTGATCCTTTAACCTAAGTGAAAGAAGTTCTTGATGGGACTTTGCATAAACAGGTTTCTTTGCAGGGTTGCAGCCACATCTCAGAGCCTTCCTCTGCCCATAAAATGGGGCTGCTTCACCAAATGGAAAGACAAAGTGGCTTTTAAATATCGTGATGTTGCTGCTTAATGGTGCACAGCAACAATTAAAAACAAAAAGGGGACGATTGTATTGCACTGGAACTGCAAGACAAATTACTGCAAAACAGAGAAAATGTGTTCTTGGCCTAACCTGCAGTTGCACATAACCAGGGCAACAGAATTAGTGTTGATGCAGCAGATCTGGGCCCAGATCTGGGATTCCCAGATGGGAACAGCCCTTTTGGTTTCAGGTGAACACATTGCATGATTTAAAGTTAAACATGCTCACACTGCAACCATTATGATACAGGAGAGAATTTGTGTGAGAATCTGATCTCTTGTGGTTCCTACATCTCAGATGAAATTCTGCATGTTGCTTATTAGTAGCATAATTAGATAAGGGAGGAGGGGAGTAACTTTCAAATGCTTTGTGTTTCAATATTTATATGGCTTTTAAACCAGCATTTATTTTGTCATACTTTGTTAAGCATTATATAAACTGAGTTGTTGAGGTTTTACTGTAGAACATCAGCTGATGAGAATATGCTGCATGTAATGGAAAGGAATATGCATGCAGTGTGCCAAAAGGAGTTACCATAGTGCCGTGCAGGTGGTGGACTGAGATCACTTACTGCAATATAAGAAAGTCCCAAAATCTGACTGTATTAATAAAAGACCTCCAAGATATGTACTGTTATAAAAAATCTGAAACACAAGTAGTTCATGGACATTGGTCCAGCACTTAATTTATGTTTTATTGAGGATGGTGAGGAGAATGTTCGGGGGTTTTTTCTGTAAAGTCCCATTTTAAATTGGCTGCTTTGCTTCCTCTCTACATGAAACTTGGGCTTGAGAAACTGGGATGTGAACGTGTCTGAGGCAGTTTTGTGTAAGATCAGGCCCTCAAGATAGCAAGGAGAACAGAAACGATGGCCTGAAGTGGTGCCAAAGGATTTTCCTTGGAAGAAACAAGGCAGAAGTAGGTCATGGCTCTCTGCAGAGCTGATACCTTAATGCTTTCAGTGCCTGAGTTACACTTTATAATACATCCCTCTTTGTTGTACCTCTTATGCACTAGCACAACCCAAATCAAATAGCTTCCTCAATTTAAGAGAGCCCAGTTTTATGTAGGCATGGGCTGTAAGATTCACCACATTTAAAATCAGCTCTTTTTCACCTTGCTCTGAAAAATTTCCTTATTTTCCAGCCTCTAAATAGCCAAATCCACTTTTCATCAAGATGAAACAAATGCTTAGCATTGCCAAACCCAGACAGAAATTCAACTGCAAAGATGATGGTTCTGATAAATTATCCAGTTCAATGCAATATAAAGCCAAGCTGCTGCTGACCGTATGCCCCTATAGCAACAGCTTGCCAAGAATGTATAGTGCCCTTTTTCCTACTGTAACTTCAGTATTTCATGAGGTTGTTTTGGGGCACTGATCTGCCTAGAAAATAGGATAGTTCTTGTTAGGATAGTATTTGTTTCTTGAATTTGGTTGCATGTGTCACTAGCCAAAAATCATCAAGCACATAATGTTCACCTTGACTGAAAAACAAAAACCCAAACAGTTTTAAAGGACTGACTAGACTCAAAAGCATTATGTCATTAAAAGTCAGGCCTGTCCCTGCTGAGAAAACCCATGTGTGAGTTTAGCAGCACCTTTTGCTGGAGGGGTTCAAAGACAAACAACTGCACCTCAGAGCAGTCCTGGGAAAGAGACTCTCTTAAGCATATCCTAACCAAGATGCATAAATTTCTGCAGAACAACATGCTAAAATGCTTTGCCCACCCCTATACAGTCCGCTGTCTGGAGAATCTGGGAGCAACTGAGCTGGGAATAGAATTCAGGAGAGGGGACTCGCTGCTTTTCCTGTCAGAGGACATGCAGTGCATCCACAGGGCACATCACCGGGGCATTGAGCTAATTTAGGATCTACATCTTCCAATTCTGCCACGTATTCCAGGCTTCCTGAGAGAGTGGACCACTGAACTATTGAAATTCTGACTGATGGAGGGTGAAATTCTGAATACAGTGCAACTTAGGCTCTCCCGTGCAGTAGGGGCCAAGTCTCCACTTCCTAGCAGTCATCAATAATAACAGGATATCAGGATTTGCTGTGGGTTCCTCTAAACTCCTTAGTTGCTCAGCTCTCAGGCTGAGTTTGATAGTCTGGCCCCACTGAGGTCAATGTGAATTTTTCAATCAATACCAGAGACGCCAAAGTTTCAGACAAAGCCTGTAAAATTCCTCTGAGAGCACATATCTCTGAGCATTTTGTTTGCAATAAAGGTGGCTGTTGCAAGATTGGGTGTAAAGCACTCAATCTCAGTTTTCATTCCATCAGTGATAACCAGTGGGGGCATAATGCAAGTTTCCAAATGGTCTCATTTCCCACTGCTTCATATGAACAGCACCAGAACTCAATCAATATGTGCACAGCCAAAAAGACCTTACTTTCTCTTTCCTTGTCTAAATTATGAGCATCTCACCTATGCAGCAACCATTTCTAGTCATTTCTGTAAAATAGAACTCCACTGGGAGTGGAACAGTCTCGAGGTTTTCCCAAAACTGTTGCAGGTGGTGATTACAGTGAGCACAGACAGCAGGCTGCCTAACCCAGTGGATTGCTGCTGCCATTGGCTTGGAGTGGCCAGAGCTGAGCAGGTAACATTGCACCCTTGCCAAGGGTATGACCCCAAGGAGCACATCCTGCCACAGAAATCTCAGCCTCTTGCCCCAGAGCTGCCAGGTGAGCACCAGAGCACACAGACACGCTGCCCCCTCTCACTGAGGATGCAGGATTGGCAGGCATTACATCGATGGAGCTGGGCTGCAGAATGAGCTGGTGGTTGAGTGGGTTTTTTACAGGCTACTGCTGCCTTCAGCATGGCATTTCTGTGCAGAAAGGGAAGCAAGAAGGCTGGGTGCTGCCCTCGTTAAACCGAGAGAGAAACAGAAAGCGTGAGGAGTATTGAAGGGGAACGAGGGGGGCAGGAGAGATCCATTTTTGCCAGATTGCAACTGTATTGCAGCTTCAGAGGCCCGGAGTGGGGAAGTTTGCAGAGTAAAACCACGGAGGTTTGACAAGCAGGCATTCCCCTGGCTCTGTTGTCAGCCTGCAGACAGGCAGCACAGTTCCTTTGGCACAGCATTGCTGCAGTGAGCTGATGAAGATCTTTTCAGTCCCTGGGCTTCCCAGTGCTGTCATGACAACAGCTACTTTCTCGGTGCTGCTGAAACCCCTTTTCACATTCAGTGAATGCCACGCACAGAAAAGTAGGTTGTTCTCATCAGTCTCCCTCTCTCTCTCTCAGATTTGATTGATTGAGAAGAGGGAGGGGTGCTGTATTTCTACAAGCTTGGCTTATTTTCCATGAACATGATGGATCCTTCATCTTACAGGAAAGGTTTGAGGAGTCATGAATAGCAAACAGGGTTTTAATAGCTCAGAAGACAAATACACTATCTGTAATAAACATTTGTCATTAGTGGCAAATGACAATGAAGTCATCCTGGTGGTTTTGTAATTGTTAAATTAGTTTTGATTAATATGAGTATGACTTCTCTGTTCAGTGAATGCCCTAATAATGGCAATTCACATCTTTGGATGCAATTCTGAACTTTTCTGAAATTAATGTGTTTGCCTGTGCTGAGGCCTACCAAATAATAAATTCTATTTAAATAAAGTAATTCTGTATATATCTAGCTGTTTGATAAACTTCCCTTTACATGAATTTTTCTTGTAACATAAGCAGAGCAGTGGGGAGAGAAGATGAATTGTCCAGCTGTTAAGATTTTGGGAAATCTGGACTTTGACACCTTCTCCAAGACAGTATCTTGCCCAAGGCTGGACACAGTGTGTGATAAATGCCTCTCTTAAGGATAACCTCTCTCCCTTAAGTCTCTAGCCTGCCAAGATCTGGCAATCATGCAAAACACGTAATCTCACTTGCTTGTTCTTTCTAATCTCATGGGATGTAGCAGGACCCTAAATTTGTCATCTGTGCTATCATGGGAATTCTGAATGGAGCCATTCAGGCTGCATCCAAACCTGCCTGCAGGGACTCAGGGCTTGGTCCCAGTCACACAGCCCAACTCAGCTGTTGTAGCTCCCAACCAGGACACTCTTCCCATCTTTACAAAGCATGCTGCAAGGCAGGAGTGGTGTCAATTATGATTTTCATTCCCTCGTCAGGCTAGGGCAAAGCCAGGGTACATGGTGATATTTAGGAATCCAGAAAAATACTTACTGGCTTTGCAAAGCCTGTGTCTCTGTGTAACATGGGAATAATATATCAATTTTACAGAATCACAGAAAAGTTACAGTTGGAAGGCACCTCAGGAGATCATAGAGTCCAAGCCCCCTACTCCAAGCAGCAACAGCTGGAACAGGCTGCTCAGGACCACGTCCAGATGTGGTTTGAATAACTTCACAAACACCAATACCACAACCTCTCTGGGCAATCTTTCCACTGCTTGAAAGTGAAAAAGTTTCATCTTACATTTAAATAGGACTAATGTTCTGCATCTCAGTTTGTGACCATTGACTCTTGCCCTTACCAGACACCACTAAGTCTGGCTGCATCTACTTTACTTCCCCTCTCAGATATTTATACCTTGATAAGATCCCCCTGAGCCTTCACTTTTTGGGGCTGAACAGTCCCAGCTCTCTCAGCTGCTCCTCATCTGACATGCTCCACTCCCTCAATTATCTTCAGGGCCCCTTGCCGGGCCCACCACAGCATGTTCTGGGAAGCTGAGAACTTTGTTTGGAAGGACATGTGTTCACAAGGGTTTGATCTTGGAAGGATAGGAGATTCTTTCAAGAAAAAATGAAAAAAAAAAGCGCATAAACTTTATAACTAGATTTCTGCAAGGGGATTTTTGTTTAAATTTTATGAAACATTAATTTAAAGAAATCTAAAACCCTTCTATGGAAAACCCATATTCTGCTCACCACCACAAATTGAAGAAGGGGAGTTACCACAGGCTGAAGAAGGGGAGTTTTAAAGTAATCCTAGAACAAGGAAAAGCTGTTGTAAACTTGTACTCCTTCCAAGCTGTGATTTGTATTTAATTAGCATTCAATTAATTATGTGTTTCTGTTTGGTTGTAATGGTTACACACCGGTTTTGCAACATGCAAGGTCTTGATTACTTTTATGGTTTTTGAAAAGAATTTCCATGTGTGCAAAAAAGCCTCTGCTCCTGACTTCATGTCCATATTTTTAGGGAAAAAACCGGTATTTACCGCCTAATGTGCTTGTGCAGAATTGCCCCCTCAGCTGGGATGGCCTCCCCTGGCTTTACTGTGAGGTTCTGCAGCAAGTGACCTGCAGAAAATAAAGGGACATCCTGATGACAACCCTCTACATGTGCTCAGGCACACACCTTCATTTAAAGCTGGAATCCAGCTCTGTTTTGCATAAGAATGTTGAGAAAACCAATTCCCCAAATTAACAGCATGTAAAGACTCTGTAATCTGGAAGCAAATATTTTAATTATCTCTAGCTAAAATGAATCTAAATTACAGCATTTAAGGATATTGATTATTCTGAGACTTAAGAATTTTGTCTGCTTTTACTGAAAAAAGAGCAAACTGTGCCAAAAAGAAAATGTACACAAGGAGGTTTTGGGAGGAACAGAAAGTATTTCTGATAATTTATGTAGGTTTTTTAGTCATAAATAAAAATATTGACAATACTGATGACAGAGAAAAGATGCTTTATTTGCTTGTATGGTCCCACGTATATTACTGTTTTACTTGTTCATATGATATATTGCATCAGTTATTTAAATTTTCCACTTGAAAAACTTTCCCAATAGTTTCAAAGAAAGGCACAATGCACTTTTAGCATGTACTTATGCAAGTCCCTGGAAGTCACAAAAATTGAGAGACACGGAGTGACAGGATTAATATTCAGCTATAGCAGTGCAAATGTACTGAGAGTAGCTTTTGTTTCTGAAGCAAATTCTGAGTTCATTCTCAGTGGTATCTATAATAACTAACAGGATCTCACAGCTGAATAGTACCTACTTGAAATTCTGTGCTTATATTTCAGGTTTTGCAGCAACCTGTAGAGCACATCAGTGAACCATATTACAAGGCCTCCTAATGCCTTGAACTCACAGCTTTTTTATCTTTCACTTACAAGAAATTTTCAGGCTTTATTATTTTGCATTTCCTGTTTTCCTTCAATATAACTTGACAACAAATTGAGCATCAATTAGTGTGCATTTTAGACATTTCATCTACTTGCAAGGTGTCTGATTCCTTCCAAATACATCAGAATATCTATGGAACATGGCCTTCCTTCCACTGTTGGTGTTTATAGATGGCTTAAAGCAGAGCTGCCCTCATCTCCACTGGGCTAGCTGGAGTTTACCACAAATGCAAATAGAATGAATGTTAGGGTGTGCTTCTGGATGAGCTCCAGATTGACAGAATGGGGTTTTCCATTCCTGAAGTAACCCCTGGTTCTTCATGTCACCTTAGCAAGATTTTAACTTTTTTTGTTCCTCTTTTCCCCATCCCCAGAGAGTTACATTTGACTGAGGTGTCTCGAGCTTTCTGAAGCTTCATGACCTAACAGGAACAGAATGCCCTTTCATTTTTTTTCCTCCTAGTTACCACTAAAAGCAATTCCCTCGTCTAGATCATGGCAGGAATTTCAGGGACAGCTGTGCTGGCACCAGAGAAGAGGCAGCAGATCAGCGTGACACAAAGCAGGGGCAGGGCAGAGCTGGAAGAAGGTCCCAAGCAGTATCAAGAATTCATTTTGCTGCAAAATGTTTTCAAAGCCAGTTACAATCCCAGAGAGGGCTCAACACTCCTGGGGAGAGAAGAGGGACCCTTTCCCAACATGCATTCCCTGCAGCCTTCTTCTGGCTAGAAGAAGCCATGCTTCTTCTAACCCAAGCCATGCTTAGGCCCAGCCTAAGCGTGGCTTGTAGTTTCTCAGAGTCATGGTTTCTAAGCAGACAGTACAGACGAAGATTAAAGGCAGCCTTAAAAAGAAAAGAGCATGGGAGCTGAGTTTAAAGGGAGAATTAACTGGGTGCTGCAGGAGAGGGTGGGGTCAGAATTGCATCACGAGGCAATTTCAGCCCAGTCTGAAGGGAAGGGTGAGAACCCGGCGCTGCTCACTTGAAGCAATGACAGATGGCAGCCTCTTCCTCCAGACCTTGAATTGGGATGGGGAAGGGTGGGGCAGAAAGAAGGGAAGGGTGCAGTTTCCAGAGGCTGCTGAGTAGGCTGAATACTGAGCAAGGTGAGTCATGAGGTGCAGGCAGCAGGAATTTCCTGCACTGCTTAAGACGTGCATGGGAGGCAGGGGTTGGAGAAGGGAGCTCAGGGAGCAAATGCTTGGCTTTACAGAATCTCTCCTGGTATCCTAGCAAGTGTGAGACTGGATGTCACCTTTGCTGTACCTCAAGCCTATTTAATTTTTCTTCTCTCCTTATAGGCCTTTCTTGCTGTATTGTTTTGCTTGTATACTGTATAACATAGTACTATAATGCTGATCAAAGTTAGGGAAAAACCCTCAAGAAACCTGCCTTACACACATCTTCTGGTGATCTCACCCAAGTGTCCTTCAAGAAAACCCCACAAAACAGCAAAATTGCTGTGAATCAAGAAAAGAAGAAACTACTTTTCTGGAGTGTGCTTGTTACTGATCCTGCTGTCAGTGTGAATGCCGTGCACCCTGGTGTTCCTGAGGTAAGAGAATAAAATCTTCATTTCTTCTCCCTGCTCTGCTCTGTCTACAGTTTGTTTGTTCTTGAACTAATGGTCCTGCTTGGAATCTTTTGCCTGTGAACAGGCTTCTCCTGGTTTATCTACCGGCTTTTTAAAATGAATTTTATTATTTTGTGCTTTGTTGATTCCTCAACACAAATGTCTGAGCTTTAAAGCATCGTTGTAAGGTGATCATACCAAGCTAGACTGAGCACATCAGAAACCCTTTGTGTGAACGACAGAGTAACATCCACCCAAATGAATGATGTGTTTTTTCTCCAAAGTATTTCCTAACAGGAGTCTCCTCCTTTGAGCTTTTATCACAGCATTCAAATGTAAATGATTTAGATGCTTTTGCAAGTTGTGGAATCACCTGTTCCCTGACAGATCTCTTTCAAGAGGTTTGAAAAGTCAAAAAACCTTGGAGAAAAAGGAAATCTAGCTTCAGTAAGCTGCGTGGGTTTGTACAGAGAAAGCTCAGTGAGCAATAATCACTGCTGCTTGCACTTGATTAGGACTTTACTACAGAACTCAAGGGCCGAGCCTGGGCGCAGAATTTTGTGTGTTTGAAAACCTGAGAGCAGGACACCGAGAGATTACCACGGAGTTTTTCTTTGATGCTTGCCTGCTGCAGCAGTGGCCCCGTTGGTACTGAGCTTGCTTAAATGCCAAGTGATTTCCATCAGGCAATAGAAAAGTCCCGAGGTTTCCTTCCCTGAGCCTCTTTGAATACACAGATTACCTAACGAGCTGGCGTCTCTACCGCCCTGCTTAGGAGAGCGGAAAGTGGGAGGTCGAATCACCCTGCTCGCTTTCAGTGCCAAACACAAGGAGCCTTTGCGTGCACACAGCACCTCAAGAAACCCAGAGAGACCTGGGGGGAAAAAAAAGACATTTGAGCACACAGCGGAGCCGATCAGGACAACTGACATTAGGGCACATGGAGTTCTTTGTGATGACTTTTCTCCCCTTTATCTCATATTCATCGTTCGTGAAAGGTGCTTTTCACCGAAGCCCTTCATATATTTTTGGTTTCTCATGACTCGATACCCCCCTGCACAGAACTGCAGAAGGGCATCAGTGGGTACCAGAGACATAGGAATTCTTTCAGCTACTGCCGTTTCTGGGCTGAATCAAAAGCTGGGTTGTTTTTGAAACGTCACACTTCGTGTTTGATTAGACCAGTGACTGCAACACCCACCCGGAGCCCCCCGCCTTCCCCCGCTTGGGGGGGAGCAGAGCACAGCACACACTGTTACCAGGAGGAAAGGCAGAACAGGGTGCAGAAACTCAGGGTTTGGTGACTGTTTTGGCGGAGTTAGGAGACCTGCAGTACACATCTTGCACAGATGAGAAGCAGCATTGCAGCTGTTCTTGTCTTTTTTCCCCCTCTGGATTTTTTTTAAGCATTCTTAGCATTTCTACTTTCTAGCTGAGGCTGGCTTCTAGAAATCTGACGAATTATCATAACTTTTTCATTGTTGTTGGTTTCCAGAATTTTCTTATGCTCCTCTGCAGGCTAAATGTGTTATTGGTTTGTTTTCAAAGATTAATCCAGTGTTGAGTCCCCAACCCCCTGCTGCTGTTTCAGTGCTGTGGCTCTATTTTGGCTGCTACACCACAGCTTGTTCTTGTTGCTGCTCACAGCTACATCTGTTGATGGGCTGGGAGCCATCTCCAGCTATGCAAATGCAGGTTTTCGGAGCACCTTCTCCAGATTTTAATCCTATGCAGTTAACTTCTCCTGGAATCCAGGATCTCTGTGGAGGTGCCAGATATGCCTGCTGTAACTTGAGCTGGTGATGTTCTTCCTCATGTGCAGAAGGCACAATGCTTTTCTGGACTGAGCTGTGGTTCTGTGTTTGTTTTTAAACTTAACTACCACGGCTTCATGATTTTTGTTTTAAATGTGGTAAGCTCTGTAAGCATTGGCTAAAGACTGACAGATGTAGGATATTTAAAATTCACATGGAACCGCATTTTATTACCTTTGGTTTATTTACCTGTGATTGAATAGCTTTCATTACCCTTCTCATCTCTCCAATAATTTGTCAATCTACCTGATTATGTCTCTGTGTTCAGATTCTACCTTTCTGTTCTACTGCCAATCCCCATCCTATGTACTTTACTGTAAACTTTATCCCATTCTACATGCTCATTAAATGACCTTAATTTTCAAACTCTGCTCTGAAGGCTTCTATGTGATTTACAGTCATCCTGCTGAGATTTCACCTTTCCCCTTTTATACATCTGTAGGGTTAGATTGGGTATTAGGGAGAAATTCTTTCCTGTGAGGGTGGTGAGGCCCTGGCACAGGTTCCCCAGGGAAGCCCCATCCCTGGAAGTGTCCAAGGCCAGGCTGGTGGGACCCTGAGCAACCTGGTCTGGTGGAAGGTGTCCCTGCAGGGCAGGGGTTTGGAATGAGATTATCTTTAAGGTTCCTTCCAATCCAAGCCATTCTGCGATATTTCATAGCTCCCTTTGGTCACACAGCTTCTCCCCGGGAGCCGGGAAACATCTTCCCTGCCAAGAGAGGTTTCAGGCCACTTTGTTCTGGTTCATTCTCTAGCGAGGTGTTTTTCACTCCTTTTCCAGCGGCGCTGGAACCCTTTGCCCGTCTCCTTCCCGCCTCGACCGAGCCGTGCAGTGGCACTCCTGCCCGGCTGGCTCCTCAGCGCCTCTCAGCCCTTCCCGAGGAGCCTCGCTTCTCCCGTTCCGTGCGCTCCGTGTCCCGCTTCCCCTCCGCCGTGCCCGTGAGGGGACCCGCGGTGCCCGTGAGGGGACCCTTGCTGCCTGTGAGGAGACCTGTGCTGCCCGTGAGGAGACCTGTGCTGCCCGTGAGGGGACCCGCGGTGCCCGTGAGGAGACCTGTGCTGCCCGTGAGGGGACCGGCCGTGCCCGTGAGGGGACC
>VYZP01057782.1:21538-36639 GCA_013400635.1 Hypocryptadius cinnamomeus
GCCCGCCCGCGCCCCCGCCTCGGCAGCCCCCGCTGCCCGGGCGCCGCCCCGCTCCCGGCCGCGGGGCTGTCACGGCAGCCACAGGTTTCTCCGGCCAACTTGTGCCGGGCCCCTGCTCCTCGGGGCCCCCCGGCTGCCCGGCCCTGGCCGCCGAGGAGGGGGCGCTCCCCGGCCATCGCCGCCGAGCCGTGAGAGCCCCGAGCGGCCCCGCCGGGCGCTGCCGCCTCCTGCTCCTCCGGGGCCTCTGTCCTCGGAAGCTGCGGATTTTTCTCAGATGGTGCTTTCGGGGTTCTTCAGGGCTGTGTCTTGCGGCAGAGCGCAGGTGGGGTGTACTGAAGCTTCGGGATGGGAAATGCGTCTCTGGATGCGGTTTTGCCTGCTCCCGCAACAGGGTCTCTGCTCTAGAGGGAGAAAACCGAGTGAAAGCCTCTTAAAACATGAGGGGGGGAAAAAAAAATCGAGTTTGCTGAAATAAAAAGGAGACCAGCCTTTCCTGCATTACGTGTGCACAAGTGATAATCATGCACGGTGTGAAGTGAGGCTCAGAGTCATCTTTGAATGAGTTCTGTAATTGTGAATTTCAGAATCTGTTAGGATGAGTTCCTGAGCTTTTGTATGTTAAAGCTAAACATTTCATTTTACCGAGATTCTAGCTCGGTTCTGGTGAAAAGACACAACCGAATTCTCACACATGGTTGAATTCGACCATTCAGGTCTGTTTCAGCCTACTGAGTCAAGCATTTCAAAGAACATGGCTTATGTAGTATCTCTCTTGGATGTTGTATGCAACAGTTTACTTGAAAAACTGAAAACAGGATGGGAAAAGGACGTAAATACAGCGTGCAAGTGCTGTGTGCCCCTTGCTAATTAGTCCTTTCAAATAGTTTAAGAAACTTGTACAATTTTTCTATATGTTTAGCAGAAAAAGTATCAAGACTTCCTTACTAGAGTTACACTTAAGTAACAATTACAATTTTATTTGTGTTTTCTTAGGATAGTTTCACTGTTAAGTATGGAGAATTACGTGGTTTGGTCCAGAAATGTACTTTGAATATATGTTAGATCAAAATCTTTATAACTGTACAAGTACCCATATTTCAGAATGAAAACGGGGCATGACTTGACCTAACCTCGAAGATTAAAACCAGCCCAGCAAACCCCTCGTGAGTCAGTTCCCCAAAACCATGTAATTGGCCTAAAAGTCTTAAGAAGACAGAAAAAAAATTTAGGTCTTTGGTTTCCATCAAACTTTTGAGACTCATAGAAATCACATTTTCTTTCTTCTAAACTTATGCGCGTGGAAAGGGGGTGTGGATGTTGGGGTTTGTTTGTAGGTTTTGTTTGTTTTCTGTTTTTTTCAAAAGCTGAGATTTTACGTGCAATTGACGAAGTATGGGAGTAGACTTATGGAAAAACACCAGGTACATAAAGGAGCCTTAAGATAACAGTTTCTTGTTTTTCATAGAGTGAAAGTCTAAATCTAATCCTGATCTTATCCAAATGCGTGTCGGGGTTGAGGAAATAACAGAAATAACTCGCAGGGGTTTTCTGGAAGTAGCGTCATTATGCTTTGCCCTGTGCCCTCCAGAGCTGGTTGCTACTTTCTTTCTCTGTCATTGTTCTCGTGGTCCTCTTGCTGTACGTGGTTAAATCCACGTGTGTGGGTCCTTGCTGCTTCCCTTTACCACCAGGAGTGGGACTCTTCGTGCTTTGTGGTTTAAATAAGGACTGTGCCTTGTTTTTAATCTTTGCAAAGTTTTATCTTGACCTGCCAGGATGAAAACTTGGGGTGTTGGGAGTGCATTTTGTGCTGTAATTCCAAGGCCTGCTTGTTGAGTTGGTGGGAGAAGAGCAATGCTACCAAGAGTGCCATTTGTTATTCCTGGGGTTGGAAAATTTCGTTTGGTGTTCACTCTTTGCTGCAGCGTGTTAGAATGCTTTATTATTTTTGTCACATGTGGTCCAGCAAGTTGCTCGCTTGACATTGTGATCCAGTGATTGCTGCTGCTTGGAAGGCAGCCACAACATAATCCTGTGCCTTTCAGATGATCACACAGGCAAGCAGAGTGTTGCAAAAGGTAGGGATGTGCTGAAGAGCTAGAGTGTGTGAATTGGAATAGTGAAATACCAAGGAGGAGCTGGAAACAGTTTAGACTTAGCGTATTGAAATCCTGAAAGAATAAATCATTCGTTGATTTGGTCACCTCTGAATTAAAATGTAAGTCCTGTGACTATTAGAGAACGATATGTTGTCCTTATTTAAGTGTTGTTTTATATGGGGTAGTTTATTGTACAGTACTTCATGGCCTTTGCTGACTCCCTGTGTCTCTGGAGTCCTGAGGAACTCGTTGTCTGACTGTCAGTGTGTTGTGAAGTAAGATTCCCTGGGGAGGGAGTAGAGAGAAAAGGGAAGAGATGGAACTAACAGGCTTGACTTTTCAGACCCTGGGTTTAGCCAGAGGAAGCTGGTAGGAGAGTGTACTCGGTAAAGACTCTCCTGCTGTCAGCAGGTTTGGTAACATTCACATCATGCCCCTGGGCTTGGGATTTCTTTTCTTGCTTCCTCTTTAGAAAATTTGAATGAATTAAAGGGTGTGGTAAGAGGGCCTGAATTCCGTGAGTGATCAAATTCCCATTTCCTTGTGCATGTTCTTTATCGTTCTCCACGTTGTGTTATCTCTGACTTTTCCTTTAATGATATCAAATACAAATGAAGTAGATGAAGAGGAAAATCTTGCATATGGTCAAAATAGAGCTGCTGTTCAACAACTTCTATTTTTAACATTTTATTGTATTTTGAGAGTATCTGCTGACAGAAAAAAAAAACTTGCAGGAAATTGGTCAGTATTTATAATAACATGAGAAATAAATAGAGAGGTGACTATCAATGCCCTGAAATTTAGGGTGAATTTTAACCCTCCATTTCCGTGCCTGCAGGTTGACTTTGCACTTTGTTACAACATGCTTATCTTCCCTCCCAGAAAACTCAGAAAGGAAAAAGCAAAGCCCAGACTGACACCTAGGATAAATAACCAAGGTGGCATTTTCAGCTCAGCAGGAGAGTTCAGTAACTCTAGGACTGGCAGGTATCTCGTTGATCTGTAGTAGTTCCATTTTTTCCCTGGGAATTGTGCGAAGTTCCCACTGCTGTGCAGGAGTTTGTGACTTCTGTGAGCAAGCTCAGATCAGCTGGCTGAGTAATAATAGTCTGCATTCAAGCCTAGTGATCCTCTGGATTTACAGTTGGAACAAAGACTATTATCAGCACGTGAATGCTGCTCATTTTCTTGTGCCTTTCCCCAACTTGAGACCTGTGCTGAAAGGATGGATGTGTTCCTCCAGAGTCCTCTGGAGCTGCTAGTCTTGCTGCAATGCTGAGAAACATTTGACAGGACTTGGAAAGAAAAAAATAATGGTTCAGTTAACTATAAACACTGAAGCTAGACCTAAGCAAATGCATGGATTTGGTTATAAACCGGCTGAGCTGAGTGTGATGGAGATGCATCTGCAGCTCCCTGGTGTTGTTATTGCTGAATTATGTTATTTTCTTACAAACACTTAGTTTACTGAAATAATTTAAATATTGTTTACTGGAACACTTATTATGGAAATATATTTAAATCTGAAATAGTTTCATCGTCAGATTTTGTTTGATTTAGAAAGCAGTGGTAGGTCTTGCAGTTGGAAGTTGTTGAGCAGAAATTCGAGTAGTAAATCTGTATGAAGAGCTTTTTTGTTCACCCTTGTGAATTTGTCTTGTGTTTTCGTACTGTCACCTGGAAGTTACCCCTGGTTTACTAGTCTTACATTATCTTTACCCCTCTCAGCAGTTTATCCTTTGCTCCCTCCTCCTCCTGGCTGGGCAATGAGCATGGGGAAGGTGCATTTGAGCTGCAGGATCAGCTGTTCTGCTGTGTCAGCTGGGAGTGCTGATTGATGTGCTCCTAGGCCAAGTGTAACAGGTTGGCTTTGGACCTAGGTAGTCATCTTTCCCTTAGGCACAGCACTGAATAATGTCCATCTTACTCACAGGCAATTTTAATGAAACTTGTAAGGCTTTATTTTCTTTTTTTTTTGTTTTGTTTTGGTTTGGGTTTTTATTTTGGTTTGGTTTTTTTTGGGTTTTTTTGGTTTTTTTCTTTGTTTTGTTTGTTTGGGGTTTTTTTGGGAGGGGGATAACCTTTTCATGTGTTTTGTTATTCACCAATGAGTCAGTTACCGTGAGGCCCTGACTCAAGGAGTACTCAATAATAATGGCAATTTGTGTTCTTAACCACATGAGATTTGCAAAATACTTCTAGAAATGTTATTATTCTGTTCCCATTTCTTAGATGTGCAGTTTTGAAAACACATTTCAGATAAGTTTTTCAGTAGTAAACTTTTCTGTGCCTCAGATTATGACTTTTTTCATTTTACTGAGTGAAATGACAGTGTGGAACTAATGGGTTGAAAGATAAGACGTTTAGACATGAAAATTCCAGGCTCTAGTCTGAGTTGTTTTAAATCTCATGTAAAATGAGGGCCTTGTCAACCTTTAAGATGTATGTTGATTTAAAAATATTAGTTTTAATTCTAGGCTTTATTTTGTCTATCTTTTAAAATCTTGAAAGTGAAGAACTTTCAAGATTGGCATGGCAGTGGCACGCAAGTTGTATGAGTGACATTTATGAAGGCAGACAGTAAATTTGAAATACAATCCTGAGGACATGTGGTGCTAATAGGTGTGTTTCATGGATCCATGTGACGAGATTAAGAAGTGCTTCTGGCCTCTCTTTGCTGCGTAGTCTCACTTGTTCCTATGCAGGAAGTGAAGAATCATTCATTAGCACTTATGGTAAGGTGGTTAAGTCGTTAAATATTTTTTTTCAAGTGTGTGTAATATTGCCATGTCACAGTGAGCTATACAGAAGTTTACCCGAGTTTCAGAAATTCTGCTGAAAATTGTATTTGCAGTATTTCTAACTGCATTTATTGTTGCTGTAGTTATTTGCTTTCAAATTGCAAAATAAACCCCTTGTTTCTGTAATGGTTATGTTCAGGCCTTTCTGGCACGGGAGAAAATAGCTTTTGATGGGTAGACAAAACAGCCCAGATATTTTGTATGGTGAGTATCTTTATTACTGAAGCTGTTGGTTGGTATAATTGAGTGGTTAACATGAGGTCTTTTTGTGAACTAGATGAAAGAGCTTGGTATAATGAGCTGTTATAGTTATTGTAGTAAGATGTAAATATACTTCATAGAATTTGAGAAAAACATTTTCCTATTCAGTGTAAGACAGAATTAGTTTTGCTTTTATGTAGGATTTGAACGTCCACACTGGTCTGTGTGCATTTTGTGTGACGTTTGTAACATCATCAAGTCTGGTAACTTCTAAATACAAGGTTTAATAGGTGGGTTTTTTCAGGGAATTTCCTGGGCAGTAATGGAAAAAAAAACTGTCTTGATTTTTCCTTTTTTCCCCCCTTTTTTTTCCTTTCCCTGTTTCACTTCGCAGTGAAGTTTAACAGGGTGTCACACGCAGCCTGAACAGCCATTTGGCAGAGATGTGACATCACATTTCTGGAGCTGGTCACAGATAACACCAGCTCTCTTGGATGATGCAGTGGAAATGTTCTACCATACCACTCTTGCTCAGATCTTTCCACAGCTTTCATACCTTTCATATATTTGCATATTTTTGTTAAACCCCTGCCCAGCTGGAGAAGAGCAGTGGGGGAATGAGCAGCACGGGGAGCTGGCGTGAAAGTCAGCAGTGTGGAAATGCACCTAGAACTCCTTTCCTTGGGGTGGTTGTAGAGCAGTCTGTCCTTGGCTGGGAAAGTGGTGCACGGCAGAGCAGCGAGATGAAAAGCAGATGGAGCTTTCGAGACAGGAATAGAGGTTTCTGGCAAGGGGACGATGTGAGATACACTCTGGGATGAGAGGGAATGAGATATGTCTAATAGCCTGAGGGGAAAAATGAGAACTTAACCCAAAGAAAGTGAAAAATTGGTCTCTGCTGTAAAGTAGCCAAGTAATTGCAGGGAGTCATTGAGACAGGTGGGAATGCAATCTGCAGTTAAGTTGTGCAGGAGATAGAGCAGAAGAGGGTAAGGAACTTCTTTGTGTGAACACTGAGTTTTATCCACTCTCCCCGTTGCTGTTAAAAAATACGATGGCATGACTTGCAAAAATACAAAGTGGTAATTTTGTAACATTCCCTGAGGTAGAGATTTCTTTGGTTATCTATCCATGTAACTGATTCTTTTTTATAACTATATGCTTTCTGTCTGGGGTTGTTCAAAAATATTTGTTTTAGAAAATGAAATATAAATATTCCATGTTGTGCTTGCTGCTTATCGTTGGTTTTGTGATACACAAAGATAGTGATTGCAATTGTGGTTTTGCAGCATTCAAAACCAACAAAGAACTGGGGAAAAATTTTGAAGCCTTTTGAGATGCTGAAGTACTTTTTTTCCCCCTTAAGAATGGTAAAATGTAAAGCAAGAAAGACCTGGGATTTCTTTTCCCATATCTAATTTTCTTCTCTATACTAGAATTTACATTCTTAAATAAATTTCGCTGAACTTCTGTTGCTAATGTTTAATGAATACTTTCTTTATTTGATAGAGGTTATTTAAGGTATATGCCAAGATATTTGATAGAGAAAAGCAAAAGCTTTATGATTTTGAAAGTCCTGTTGTCATCCTGGTGCACCACAGAGGAGTGCTGTAATTCAAACAGCTTGTGTAATGTCAGAGGGAGAAAACTGCACCTTGGTGGTTTGAGTTGAGACTTGTAAAAAACTTACTGTTGGCTCATACAGTGATATTATGATTTATTAAATATGCCTAAATAAGAACCTAGCATAAAGAATTTCCACTTACTATTAATGTCATTCCATGTAGCCTTTTGTATAAATTACTAGCTCCCCTGTAAAATTGCAGTAAAGTCCTTATTTTGAGCATTTTGGTTTATTGTGCTGTAGTAATGACTTGGGTTCCAAATGAAAAAAAAAAATCTTAAAAATGCAAAGAAAATATTTTCGATATGTGCAAACAAAGAAATGTAAATATTTCTTTTTCCTTTGAAATAAAACTCGTTTTGGCATGTCTTTAAGTAGACTTCCTTAGGTTGACTTGAATGCTAAGTTACAGCTTTAACAGCTGGTACAAGTAGAAGTTAATTCAGTGTCCCACAGAACAGGAGTCAAACCTTCATTTATGACCTTTTTGTTATGAAGTAAGCCGGTTAGTGGAGTTGTACTTTGCTGGTTTCTTTGCTTTTGATGCATGGTTAATACTTGAAGGAGCAAATATTCACTGAGGTAGAAATAGACAAGGCTGCTACTTTCTACAATACTATCCTAGCTGGGTATTTTTTTCTGTTTTAAGTTGAATTTAACAAGATGATAACTGAAACTTTTTAGATCTGCTCTGTGAGTTTGCATCTTTCTTTGGTCATTTTATGTTCCATTTGTTTTCTGTGTTCTGGGGTGAGAGGAGGCATCCTGAGCTTGAGAGAATGGGAGCGTAATACCTACAGCAGATGAGATTTCCTTGACACCGCACCTGAAGGCTGTTATCTTCCAGTGCTGATTAGACAACTTCATAGTGACTATGGTTCTCAAAGTAGGAAGCCCTGTTAAAAGAATAAATTATTTCTGGTGGTACTTTAGTGAGTGTTTTTCTCATTTTCTCTGCTTCTCCTAAGCTGTGTTAGTAAACACACTCCTTTATCAGTAGAGACTGAAAATTGTGAACCACTTGTTGCTGTTCTCTAACTTTTCAGGGAGATTATCGAGTTGAAGATAACATGGTTCCCAGAAATGAAAGGCAGTTTTATTTGTATCTTTGAGGCAGAATCGAGTACAGTTTCTTGATTTGTGTAATCCTTCTGCAGAATGTCATCTTTGTGCTGTCATATCACAAGGCACATATGTTTAACCTGCTCTGTTTTTGCACTGCTCCTCAGATATTTTGGCATTCCAAATTTCCTCATTGTCCTTCCAGTTGCTCTGTGTGCTGCAAATCCTGTGATCCCCTGGGTTTGTGTTATGCAAGTATTATGAGCCCAAATATTCTAGGAATAACAATCTAAATAATCATATTAAGTGATCCAGGAGAGTGGAAACAGCTCTAGAGGTGGTGAATCATAACACACTTTCTCAGTCTTGTTTTGTTTCCTGTGCATATTTGTTATTTTAAGTTCCTTCAATTTCTCTATCTCAAAGAGCTTTCCTATCTTCCCTGGTTTTATATTATCAGGTTGAAGTGTTTGCAGTGTTCCCTTTTCTAGGTGTTTGTACCTTATCTAGACGTAGCTTTACTCTAAAATAAGCTGCAGCTTCAAAAAGAATTTAAAAACAAGTTTTTAATGTTACCACTTGTCATGCCATATAAAATTCTCTCCCTTGACTATTTTATTTTCTGCTGTGTTGCTTGCTTAGTAGTCATATAACAATACATATATTTAATAAAGAATTTTGCAGTCTTGTTCTGAAGATTGATTTATGAACACTTTTTGAGTCTGTTCATTTTGAGAAATTTTTGTTCGAATAACATAATCAGTGTAAAGCCTAGATTTTATGGGTTTGATTACCAGAAAAATGCTTACGTGATTTAGAAGCACAAGTGCTTCCAAGTGAGTGGGTGCTTTCTTCAGTCATGCAGTCCTGGAAGTGAAGGTCTTTTTTTCTTTGTGTTGCCTTAATGTTGCTTTTACTTATTTTTACCTATCCTGCTTTGCCTGCTTGCCCGTGAAGAGCTGTGGAGTCAGTTGTTCTGTCTGTCTGCCGGGGTTCTTTGTGGGTGTCATGTGCCAAGAGAAGGTGCTGCCTTCAAAACACAGTGGTGGACTTACACTTCATGTAGTCCTGGCTTATTTTTTTGGTCCAGGTATTCTGATTTCTTGCTGCCACATGAGTAATCTTTCTCTTTGGCAGCCATTTAGTGTTCTGCATTCTCTCTTTGCTCTGTTGGTTTGGTTTTTTTTTGTTTGGTTGGGTTTTTTTTGTTTGGTTGGTTTTTTTTTGTTGGTTTTTTTTTTTTTTTTGTGATGGTTTATCCATGTACACTACTTTTTTTTACTGGTGGTAGGTTTTCCTGAACTCAGCAAATGATCAATATCAGTCATGAAATTATTTTGGATACTTTCTATATAAAAGTTTAAATTTAAATGGTTTTCTCAGCAAAATCTGCCAGAAAGCCCCTTAGATATGCAGGTAGCTGGAGTTGCTTTCTGTCTCCTTTGAAGGTTCTCTCTGGGCTGGTTGCTGGTTCAGTGAAAAGGAACTGCAAGAGCTCTAAAGCATAATGGTATTTTCATGCCACAATCAAACTACATCCATTAAAATAAGACAAACTGTTTTGCTTGTGAAACATAAATGTTTGGTTTAGGGAATTAAATTGATAAATTACTGGAATTTAGTAGGAGGAGTTTATCTGTTAGCAATCTAGATGCATTATGAAATACCAAATTTGCCAAAGATGGGCAGAGGAACAAAAAAAGACGAAGCAAATTCCAAACTTTCCTGCTCTGTTGCTGGCTCATGGTGATTGCTCATGCTTTGGGAGATCTGTTTTTCTTAGGACCTGTTTTAATCTTACTTTTAAATTGGCATGATCATTTGGAGAACATACAGCCAAAAGATGGACTGAAATCTCCTTGGCCACCCATGTGTAATTGCCTTGAGCCCTGCATTTTCCTGTGTACTGCTACCCCCATGCAGATGTTCTGACAGTAGCTTCACAAAGACATTGGGATTAAAGTTTGCTTAATACTCATTAAATGTCAGCAAAAATTAAATCTTAGTACAAAAACATAGGAATTTATTCTTCCTCTCCTTTTGTTCAGGAGCTAAAAATCTAATGTTGCTACTCTAATCTGTCACTAATCTGTTGTACCTGTGGCTCCTCTGTTTGGAATTGATGGAGAGATTTTAAAATGGGACAGGTGAAAGATCCTCCTCTGAATGATGGGAGCTAAGGGTTAAAAATTTGATAATTTTGAAGTTTTGTGAGGATTTATCTTTGTTGGATCTTTGATTGCATTAGGAAGTAGTGAGCACAAATTGCTTTGAGTTTGGTGGTGTTGAAAAGCTGTTGTTTTTGTGGAACTTGTGCATTGGCCAGAGCTGTGCACTGCAATTTTCCACTTCTTATCTTGGAAAGTAATAGGAGTAGTGGGGAAAATTGTGAAGTTTTTGTTTTCACTTTCGAGTTTTCTTAGTGAAGTGAAAATAATGAGGTGCTGGGGGATGTCACTAAGCATGTCATTATTATTTTCTTTCAATGTTTCTGTTTTGACTTGGTGTTTGTAATTGAATGATTGCAGTTGGTGCTGTTTGTTTTCTTTTGGGATTAGTACCTAGTTGTGATTTAGTCTTCCAGGTGGTAAAAGCTTTTCTGTTGATTTCTAGGTTTTAACCCTTGAAGTTGCTGTGAGATGTGACCGTCATTCACAGTGTTCCCGTTATTCTGAGGTTGTTTTATCTGACTGTAACAGTTCAGTTTTCTTTCTTGAGCTTCTCTCATGGATTAGACCAATGTAGCTGGAGCTGTAAGGGGAAATGACAGAGTATTTCACTGACTAGTAAAAGAGAAAGAAACTAGCAGGGTATTTATTTTTGTTTGGTTTATTTGTTTGTTTTAATAGTCCTTAACCTGGTAGTCACTTCCAGTAAGGTGTGTAGCATTTGGTTTCGGAGGCAATCTGCCGATTTTAAGTTTTATGGCTGGGTAATCAGTGTGTTTCAGAAGAAACGGTTCTCTTGCAGTAGTGCAAGAGAAAAAAACTTGCAGTAGTGTAGTGTGCAGCTGGATGGCTGCTCAGTAGTGCTGCTTTCAGCCACCCTGCAGTGTGTGCTCGCTGCAATTGCTGTTCATTTTTAACGTGATGCTTTCCTAGACGAGGTTTTTCCATATAGGATCTGTCAGGATCGTTTGGTGCCGGCTGAATTCAGCTGGGTCCTTTGGTCACCTCCTGCACCGAACATCTGGGCGCTGGGAGCAGGCTCTCGGTGGAGGTGCTCTGAGCCAAATGAGCTCCTGTTGATCAGCCTGAAGGGCTGCTTGTTGACCCTCGAGGGCACGGTGTAAGGCCCATCTGTTAGGGCTGCTTTTTGCCTCAGGGAAGGTTACTTCAGTTAAGGTCTACAGGGAGTATGTTTAGCAGACATTAAAAGTATAATAGCAAATTGATTGGGCTTTTGTGCATGTGTTCAGTGCCTGGCTCTGCTCTCACTTCAAGTGGACAGTTGCTAATGGGACTTGGTGGAAACTAAAAATGAAATTATTTTGCTGTTCTTTCAGGTTTTTTCGTGTTCCTTCTCTATTCTTACTCTCTGTTGTTCTGAAAGATTAACAAAATCAGGGAAAGAATAAATTTTGGGCATTTCATTCATTAAATTCAATAGAAGGAATATCTTGCAGTAGTGAGGAAAACAGTCTCCTTGGAGAGCCAAGTGTGTGCCAGCAGTGATGTGCAGTGTACCATTTTATTTAAGGCATTAAATCATAGTCTCATTATATTTTTATTCACATTTAAATGTGCACAAAAAGTAGGGCCCAGGTGTATAATATGTAGTTTAAAATTTGTACATTTTAAAATGTGAATAATTTGGATTTCGTTTTTCTCCTTATAGAAAATATCCACATATACAAAACTCCAACAGTAGGTTAATTTTGCTCAGATCCTTAAAGGAACAGAATAATCCAGAATGTAAAATGCTTGAAAAATGCTTTTTGTTTTCTGCGAAGTGAAAATGATTAGCAGTTTCTTACAGGTTTTTAAGCTTTTTTTTTTGTTGTTTCAGGATTGTTTTAAATAGAGTTTGAACTGAATTAACCAGCTAGACGCATTTAATTGTGTAAGCGCTAACCTTTTAACATGAAAGTGCTGCTAAAAATACCTTAATGTTCTTGATAATGAAGATCGTATTATTTCTAGCCACAGGTAAAATAAATACAGGTAAAAATAAGACCTGAAACAGTGCCTTAGAGGTAATGATTCCTCTATTTAAGCTTGCATGGTTTTGCTTAATGAACACATTTTAAATGTCAGTATTGTTTCAAAGCTGTTGATCTCTTGGTAGAGGGAAAATTTGTAGGAGGAGAGAAAAATGTCTGACCCCTCTGAGAAGATTCTGTGTTTTCAGTTCTACCTTGCTGTGTTTGGCAGACCCTGCCAGTGTTTGCAGACTTGGTGAAATGAGGTGTGGGTTTAATAAGGCATTTCAGAAAGGCATTCAGCTCTTGCCTCTAGACCTGTGATTTTTACGTCAAGTTGATTCAGGTGCTCGATTAGGTTGAAAATGGGGACAACATAAGCTCGAAGATCATGTTGTGCTTGCTGTAACAGTTCTAAATTTTAGTAATTAGTCAGTCTTTTGAATGGAGCTTCTTAAAAACTGCTATTGTGTATGCAGGCTCTCTCCAGCAGTGACTGTTTTTGATGCTCTATTGTTTGGGATGACCCCTGAGCTGAACTCTCTGAAACTCAAATGTCTAATGTTCTTCATCAGGCCATGGTCTATAGATCCAATGGAGCTGGAGCCTGCCTACAGCTTGGGAGCAAACCCAGACCTGTCTGTCACTGGCAGGAGGGGAATGCCACAAGCGCTTCAGTTCTGCTCGTGTCATTCTGCTTTGATAGTGGCAGGCAGGCTTTAAACAGATCCCCTGCCTGCGAGAAAGGGACTTAGCAAAAGGCAGAGAAACTTGCTTTAACTTAGGTAAAAATCTGTTTCAGTGTCTCTGTTCTATTACCAGCATGTCTGTGTTTTTCTTATTTTGTTTTCTCCTCTTGTGCACATTATTTTCCCACTTGTAGGCTATATGGATTTGGAGTGAGAAAGCAGAAGGGTGTAATTTCCATTACTACCTTCCCTTTGTTAAGGAGCCTTTCCCTCTGTCAGATCATCCCAAGTAGATAGAAAGTTGTATTGGATTGAAAAGCCCCTTTCATAGACTGAAAGGTGCATACTCTTTTTCTGTAGTCCTGTGTGTTTGTGTACACATCTTATTTGCTTGTGTGTCCTGTGCTCACGCCCTTTGTGAAATTCTGAGAAGCAAGAAAGGTGGCGAATTGGCAGCTCTAACAGACACAGTGTTGCACTTAAGTCTTCAGAGACTTAGTAGCAGCCACAGCTCTGAATGTAAAACTTATCTTTCTGCTTCATCTCGAAATGGGCAGGTCAAGAGACCGCCCAAGTCTGTGTCTTTGATGTTACGTATACTGCAGACTATTCTCTGAAAAGCTTCCTGATATTTTCTCAGTGTAAGAAAGAAGAGAGAAAACTACACTCACTTGAGCTGTGCTGGGCACTGATCTTTCACAGATTCTCTTTGCAGCCTTTACTTCTTTAGTGAGGGACAGAACTTGCTAAGTGAGACAGAAACTAATTCTAGATTTCTTAGTACTGGGAGGCACCCGATCACCTGAAATATGCTGGTTCTGGAGGCACAGAAGAGGAAACAAAAAATGTATGTTACATTTTTATTTAACAGATACTAGAGAAGGAATGGCTAGGGCAGTGAGTTTCTAGAAGGAAGAAGGGCATTTTGTTTTAAATATTAAGCTGCTATTGCTTAACTGGATTTGAGTTATATTTTTTCCCATTTTTACACAGGATTTTGAATAGCTTATAGAATCATTGTTCAGTGTAGCACTTCATTCTCAGTTTCCAAATTCTATATGCTACTACTTGGTTTAAGTGCTATGGGCAGCCTTTTTTTATTCCACTTCCTCTGACACAAAATTTTGATACCGTGTTAATCTGTTAGCCCTTAGCAAACACTTAGGCTATTAAACCCGAACCCAGCAAACATTTAAACAGTAATAGCTAAATTAGCTTGTTACTGGTTTCTTATGTCATTAATAACCCTTCTTGTCATGATAGCTTTTGCTGGGATCAGTTGACTTTTACGTATTTTTCTCCAGAAGAAGGTAGGACAACTTATAGAAAACCCACAAAGCCTAAGCATTTGCATTCCTTAGGCTGCAGGATTGGAGGCCTGTGATTTTGTATCAAGGTATGTTGCACTACACTGGCAATGTGAACTAAACTGTCATGCTTTTGGTTGATAATTTTCAGGGGTTTTTTTATCTCTTCTTAGAGGAATTAAGCGGATTTCATGCCTGTGGAACAGAGAGACCGCAAACACACACACACACGCACCTGTGTGAGGGTGCACTCCTCCCCTGCCCCAAAATGCTTTCACAGAACTTGTTCAGGGTTATGTTTTCTCATTGCTTTCCCACTTCAGACCAGACTGTAAACCCAGGGAACTGTTAAATACCCCTCATACTCTGCCCTGTGGTCAGCAGCACCACACATGCTCTCAGTCAGAAGTCTGCTCGTAGTGTTTGTGGGGTGTGTGAGAACAGACCTAATGCTGGCTGTGGGTGTAGAAGCTCCTACTACTGGAAATAGCTTTGAAGCTTGAACTCCTCCTTGGAAGTGTTTGGGAAGCAGTTTCCTTTGGTACCTTTCAGCTGTGGGAAAGGCAGGGTTATTTATGGAGCTGAGCTGGTGTGAGGCAGCTGTTGCACGAGTGCTGTGTGTGCAGTGCTTTGCCATCCTTGGCTAAGCAGCTTCCTGTCGGGACCGCTGATCCGTGTAACAGCGCTGTCTGAGGCAGAAGTGGTTGGGCTTTGTGCCATCCTGTGTGTCCAAACCTACTTCCAAGTGTGATTTTGAGAAAGCTGCATTTGGATAGCTTAAACTGAGGGGGAGGTGAGGTGGTGGCACAATTAACGGTAATTAATTGTTCAATTTTTCTGTCATCATGCGTAAATTTTGCTTTCACGGTGCAGTTTTACAGGCTTTATTTTTGGGGATCATTTTTTGGCCTAGACATCAATTGAGGAAGGAGAAGATGTCAGTCCCATAATTGCATCTATTGTGAGCCTGGCACAGTGGAAAAATTAGGATTACTTGCAACAGGTTTTGCAGATAAAGCTGCTGACAATTTCCTCCAGGGATACTAAAATGCTGTTACAGTGCATGTAGTTAGTGGTTCTTAATGCTCTTGGGGCTGGGAGCTTCAGCTCAGGGCCAGTGGAATACTTTTTTACTTACTAGTGACAGGTTGGGAGGTTGTATGCCATAAAAAAAATC
>VYZP01057783.1:0-51268 GCA_013400635.1 Hypocryptadius cinnamomeus
CTCCTAGATCCATCCCCTCCTAGATCCATCCTCTCCTAGATCCATCCCCTTCTAGATCCATCCCTCCTAGATACATCCCCTCCTAGATCCATCCCCTCTGAGATCCAGAGGTTTCACACCAAGAATGAGTTTGGAGTGTGATGCTTTGAATCCCTGACTCCCACCAGGAAGCAGTTTGGCGTGTGCTAGCAGCATTTTCATGGGATTGAGAGAGTTTTCTGTCACAGCAAGAGCCAAAGGTTCACCAGCAGAGCACAGAGACAGGGGCAGATTGGGATGTGATGGTTTATCATGGAATCACAGAGTGGGTTGGGCTGGAAAGGACGGTAAAAACCATCTCTTCCACCCCTGCCATGGCAGGGACACCTTCCACTGTCCCAGGCTGCTCCAAGCCCTGTCCAGCCTGGCCTTGGACACTGCCAGGGATCCAGTGGCAGCCACAGCTGCCCTGGGCACCCTGTGCCAGGGCCTGCCCACCCTCCCAGGGAACAATTTATTTATTTAATTTACCTGCTTGTTTCCCTTGTGTTTGTCTGCATTAGCACAGAGCAGAGTCTTTTTTGTTCCCAAATTCCCTTAGGACAGAGCACTGGGCTCAGGGAGGTCAGTGGAGATGGGCACATTTTTGTGCTGAGCATTCTCTCTTTGCAACAAACTCCCGTGCATTTCTGGGAGGTTCTGCCTTAACATTTTGTTTAAATACTAATCTTTAACAAATCAGATTGTCTGTCTGCTAATATTAGATGTGGCAGGATATCCTCTCAGACAGACTAATGAAGTAAGAATTGTGCATATTTTCCTCATTTCCTACAGATACCATTAAAATCCCAACCTACTAATGGAGTTTTAATGATACAATATCCTAGAACTCGTAAGGGTTTTTTCCACTTAAACAGGAGATTTCTGAGTCTCATTCAGCTCAGGATTCTGCCTTTTCTCTTGAAACGAGTCACAGACTGAAACCATTTAAAACCTCTCTCCAATTTAAAAATTAATAATTGAGGAGCAAATGTCTCCCTTATGCTCTGCTGGCCCGAGGCAGGTACAGGTTGCTGGCTGTCTGATTTTGGAACTGCTTTTAAGCTCTAAACCTCATGACATCCGTGAACATCCCATCGACTGCTTTAACTAACATTGTTGCAATGAGATCACTTCAATGCTTCTCAGTTTTCTCCATGTAACATTTTCCTACTATTCTGCAGGAATGCTCTTTGTGTCCTTCTCAGCTGCCTGTGCTGGTGGTGACCCAGTGTTAATGTTCTTCTCTTTCTGTTGCAGCTGTTTCACTCCTATCCTCCAGCTGTATCAGGTATTCCTCCCATGATCCCTCCCACCGGCCCCTTTGGCTCGCTGCAAGGAGCTTTCCAACCCAAGGTAAGGCAGGAATTACCTGAGACTGCTCCGGGCAGGGCTGGGCTTAGCAGGGGGTTCACATCCTGGAGAGGCTGAGCTCTGACCTACAGCTTCATTCCATAGGGGACAATTGTCTTTTTCTAGATTTACCATAAAGAGAAGTTATTTCTCATTAGGTTCAGATACATCTACAAACTTATTTTTAAAAATTATTTATATAAAGGCATGGTTAACTTTAGAAGCAATATAATTAGTTCTGAGATAGCGTGCATTAATGAAAGGTCATGTAATAATCAGGATTTTAAGAAATGGTGCTCATTCTTGTTTACTCATTTCCATAATTACCTCCCAGCTCCAGCACAGTGCAGAACACTGATTTGGCTCTCCTCATGGGTGATAACTGGGGGAGAGAAATGTGGCGAGTTCAGGGCTTTTCTCATTTGTTTTTATGGAATCAGTCTTTATTTAGCAGTGGGAAGAAGTCAGTCTGTAGTCTTTGCAGCTAAAGACTGAAATCAGGAGTGGAATTTCTGCAGAGGAGACACCTTCTTCCTTAAATTGGCCCATCCACTCTAATGACTGAATATGTAAATTGCAGTTCATTAGTGAGATTCTTGTCTGTATGGTAATCAGACTGTTAACAACTCTCTTACTTAATTGTCAGTTATGCTGGAGCTGATTTCTATTTTCTTCATTTTGACATAGGAACAAGCTCTATCTAAATGTAGGGGGGTTGGGTTGGGTGTTTTTTTTTTTTTTTTTTGTTTGTTTGGGTTTTTTTTCCCCCACAAAACTGCATTTTATTAACTGTCTATTAACATTCAAATAATAAGAAGGGCTTTAATTTTTTTCCAAGTGGATGTTTTCCTGATACCCATATTGTGGCAGTCCCTGTGGTTGGAGTTGAGTCCTTGTGCAGTGATGCTCTGTGTGCTGAGTGCATCACTGATAATCAGCAGAGCAGGGGCTGGGTCCTCCACATGCTGCTTTTGATGCTGTGTCATAAATGTGTTCCTAATCAGGTTTTTCACATTAGAAGATTTTCCAGTTTAAACAGTCATGGTTCCCTCAGTGGTTTTGATTAAAGTAATGGGAAGTTGGTGGAAAATCAAAGTGTGGATATGGAGATGATAATACTCATATTACTGAGTGGATTATAATGGTTCTCCTTTCCTTTATAAAGTTTATCTCCATTGCTTAGACAATGTAATGATAAAGAACTATTATTTTGCATATTCTCTTGCTTGTAGGCATTGTTACTGGTGTACAGCTCATTAATGTTGTCTCTCCTTGTGGAATTTCCAGACTTCCAATCCTATTGATGTTGCAGCCAGACCTGGAACGGTCCCACATACCCTTCTACAGAAGGATCCACGGGTCTGTAAAAACTATTTTCTTTTTCTCAAGTAAATCTGTTCCTTCTGAAAACCTTGAATGCTAGAGCTGCCACCTTGAGAAAGTGCAAATTAACACCCTTAAAACCAAAGCTGTCTGACTTGTTTCATCAGGGAGGGCTGCAGAGGTTCTGTGGGAATATTTAAAACAGCCCCTGTGCAATGGCAGAGCTCTGTCCTTGCTGGCAGCTCTCTCTCCCCAGGCCCAGGGATAAAGGCATAAAAGTCCAATTCAACGTAGAAAATGTACAAACCTCCCCAAGATTTGTGTTTGTACTCTGTAATTGTTTTTAATGTGGGTAATGACAGCTATTCCCTGGGTTACTGTAGCATTGATTGCCCCAGTGAAATACGGATGCACTTTATTGATCACTTGGTGCCTCTGGATTTCTGAGTTCCAGGGGATGTGAACAGCATTTATCGCCTTAGCATTTTGTCCCTCTGCCCAAGGGTTGTTGGTGTGTTTGAATTGATGGCCATTTTTTCCACGAGGGCCTTCACACTCAAATATTTTTAGCAGAACTCTCAGACAAAAGCACTGAGGAGCCCTCCCTAAAATTCTGAGTTGTGGCATGGCTGAACCTCCAGAGCTGTTGTCTTTGTGTTTGGCTGAGTTCCAGTACTTTGGGTTGCTCAGCAGTGGAGCTGAGGTTGAGCTTTACACCAAGAGGAACCACATTTCTGTTTGTTTGTCTAAGTGCAGAGATAACCAGAACCTCCCATCAGGAAGTCATTTAGCTTTATGTTCCCTTTCAACTGGGAGTGAGTTTCGATTATTTCAAGATGATGCATTGTGCCATCACTGCATCTGCTAAGTACCTCCTGCACCTATAAATCTCCTTTAGTATTGCATTTCAAAACAGAAAATCCAAAACAAATGAGCAGTACCCAATAAATTGAATTATTTCCCAGCATTTATTGATGAAATATGAGCAAAAAAAAAAGGCAATAAGAGAATAATGTACTCAAAAAAAACCCCAACAGGCCACATCAAAAATAAAAATGAGAAAATTGGGTTTTTATATGGGCCATGTTTACCAACATCTGTTTCAGTGTGAAAATAATTAAGGCAAAGCCCATTTATGCCAGAGAGCAGCTCGGGCAGCAGTGAGGCACAAGGCCATGACCTTGGCTGGTGGGTGGACACACTGCTGGTGTGCAGGGCATGGCTGACACCCCATTCCAGCCATCCCAGCCTCTCTGTGGGATCGAGCCCTGTCCATTATCCAGCCTTGCCATGAGCTGAGGAGCTCTGAAAGATGAGAGCAGGAGTTTGCCCAAAGGACAGATCTGTACCTCCATCAGTGCAGTTAACCAGCCATTTCTGCAGCACTAAATCAACAAATTGCTGCTGCTGCCAGGGGCCAGAGCTCTGTGTGAGCCTGGTGGAGCTGCTCGTCACCACTCAGGTGCCACAGCCAGGGGAGGGGATGGCACAGAGATGGAGGCTCAGGACTAATTATTATCCAAAAGGGCTTCATTTGAAAGTAAAATTCTAACATTTTAATTTAGTCTCTTAATGAAGCAATACAGATTTGTTAATTAGAGCAATTGTTTGAGTGACAGGCGTGTAACCAAGCTGTCATTTCTTCTTCACAGTTGACAGATCCGTTCAGGCCCATGTTGAGGGTAAGAAATCTTCCTGTGCTCCTGTTTGTCAAGCTCGGCTCAGTCCCACCAGGTTGCAGCTCAGAATAATTCCAAATGAGAGCTGCCAAGTGTCACCTGGGCAGTTCTGCCCTGCTTTTGGGGAGAGCACAGGCACTCCTGCACCTCCTGATCGCTCAAGGACATGGCAGAGTTTCACAGTTGGGAGTTTTGCTCTTCCCGTGCAACCCCTCATGTGAACACTTGAGCTTAAATATTGGTGATCCTTCCATCATGGGTTCCTGAGGCAAATCCTGGTGATCCTGGCAGTGACTCCCTGTTATTTCACTGCACTCTGAAGGAGTTTGCTTTTTATTATTTTACTGTGTGTTTTCAGTGTTATTCAGTGTGGTACGTCCCCCCGGGTATCTCACTGTCCACTGTAGACAGACAATCCACTTCAAACACAAAATATTTTAAAATTAAGGATCTAAAGATCCAGTCCATCACTCATCCAAAAGGGGTTTTTCTTAATTTTTCAGCATATTCAAGAAAAAGGTCTAGATTTTGATTTAGTGAACTTGTTAAATCACTAGCACAGCCAGTTTTTGCAAATTAGCAAAAGGCTTGAGTTTAGGGTAGTATGTCTGTGAGATAGAGTTTATTTTTTTATTTTTTATTTATTGGTTGATACACAGCTAGAACTAGAAGGCAGACCATGTGCCATAGTTTGTGAAACATTTAATTCACAAGTAGCGTAAGGAGACTCTTGAATTCCAGTGATAATTTTTAAATCTGCAGGAGTCATTACTTATGTAGGTAACTACAGACCCCTAAGTAACAAAATTGAAGAAAGTATCTCTCAAATGAGTATTTTTCAGACAGTTTCCAGCTGTGCTGGAAATGGAGTGCAAACTCAACAGGAGGCCTAACAAGCACTCTGGTTCCTGCCTCCCTCTTTCCTCCCTGTCACTTGGGGGAACAGGGAGGATGCAAAGACCACCCCAAACAGAGTGAATTGAGTGACCTCCATTGTTTTCAACACATTTATGAGCTGAAGTCTTGGAGGGACAGACCAGCAATTACATGAGGGAGTCAGATGAATTTTGAAAACCGGAGTGACCTTTTAAACCACTTCCATTTTCATCTTTGGTGGAAATGCCAATGTTAGCATTTGTGGAAATGACCTGAGTGTGCAGCTGTGAACAGTCCAGCTGTGCAGGGCAGCTGCTCAAGGGGCACAGCTTCACAGCTTTCAGCAGCACAAGCTGCACTGTCAGCAGTGGCATCAGAGGGTTACAGGAGTGTGTCCAGCTGGAGATTCATGGATAGCCAGATAAATTCCCTAGCAAGGAAAAAGTCTTTCCAGTTCTGGTTTTCCAGGAGGATGGAGAGGGAACCCTTTGCTTCCAGTTCTCTTGGCATGGAGATCCCCCAGAACATACCAGACAGGGCTCAGGGTCTGTTTTCTTCTAGAAATAGAATAAAGCATCACAGGTTTTTGAAAGTTGCTGATTCATGTCTTGTTTTTCCAGAAACCTGGCAAGTGGTGTGCTATGCACGTTCACATCGCCTGGCAGATCTACCATCACCAACAGAAAGTCAAGGTCAGTGCCTGGGAAACCTGGACTGGGGTGGAGGGCACGGAGCAGAGCTCAGAGAGGAAGGGCTGGCTCTCACCTGAGCACTTCTGTGCCATGGCCAGTGCCTTGGTAAAGTCACACACACAGCACTGAGCAGAAGCCTCGTTTCTGAGGGTTGGTATAAGAGTGAAAAGCCAAAGGCAGAGTCCCAGCAGAGTGTCTGGGATGTGCTGGAGCCAGGAGAGCAGATCCTGGGTAAGAGCTCCAGCTCTGTGGCGAGTAGGGGTGAAATGGAGGTGAGCTACAAGGTGGCTTTTATTTATTTATTTATGGCTGAGGACACAAATGTATCAAGTCCTTTCAGGGGTGTTGTGTTATCAGACATTGCCTCACTGCACTGAAGCTTAGGGGATGGAAGTCCTGTCTTAATTATTTTTCAAGCTCTGAGACTTCAAAGGTAAAGGCCATGAGCAGTTTTCCATTCTTAGTGTAACTGAATTTCCATTGCACATGGACTCTGGGAAAGTTTTTTCTCCTTTATGGTATTTTCACTGTACCCATCACTTAAAGATCTTGTGATGGTCCTACAGTTTTCAGTAAGTCAGGAATGGTTGCTGTTCTTCACTGCTCATACTTCAGGAATCAATAGCTGGTGTTAGAAACTAAAATTACCAGGGAGTCCTTTAGCACTTTGCAGCTTGTGTGTGCACTTGAATTGTGTAGGGTAGTGCTATAAGAATATGAAGATGTTGAACAGCTATGAAAACCTGCAGCTAATATAGTTTAAAAATAACCCTTTTAAACAAGGTTGACAGGTTAATTTGCTGCAGTAGACATATCTCTCTTCTCTGCTTCCTTATGTTTCCCTTGCTAGTGATCTTCATTCATCTTCCCATTATCAAAAAAGACAAGATTATAGACCTAGAGAGTTATATGTCCTTTTTTTTATTTTATTGAAAAGGTATTTTCTTGAAATGAAATTATTATTCCCATGCTATCTGTGTCCTTTGAATCTTCTTTGATTTGATATTCAGAGAGAGGTCAAACCAGTATATTTATAACTCACAGTAAATGCCATTTTTGTGCAGCCATTTCTTTTACCTCATACTTTTCCACCTTGCATGTTAAAAAAAAAAGCAAGAATAAAGCCCAGAACACATGAAAGGATTTTGCTCGAGTTTTTGAGGCTGGGCATGATGATATTTTCAGGAACAATTGAGAAATGTGTCTGGTCAGTCAGGAGAGTTGGGGTGTCCCTGGGTACACAGGAACCGTGTCCCCCTCCTGATGTGACACAGGACAATTTGTTCTTCTCCTTACTCACTGCCATGTTAGTGAAGGTGCCTTTCCTGCTGCACAAGCTGAAGGTGCTGCCTGACCACAGAGCAGGGAATCAAATGGGCTGGTTTCCAGTTTGCATGTAGTGCCACAGGACTGCTGCCAGTAATGATCTGGCCCAGTAATTGATTGCAGAGGGCAGCAGCAGGCACCGAAGGAGCAGGCACAGTGGGAAACTTTAAAACACAACCTTCCTGACCTCAGGAAAAATTGCATGCAGCTGTGGATGCTGTTTGGCTGCCTGTGCCTCTGCAGCAGGACCTGAGTAACCTCTGCACACCTCAGGGATTCAACGGGGCTGCACAGCAGTCAGGGCACAGAGCACATTTACACCCTCCTTACACTGCCCACTGCTCAGGAGAGGATTTATGCTCCATAATTGGGCCTCTCTCCTTTAGGAAGGGCCTTACAGCCTGATCTAAGAGCAGTGCAGACATTTACATTGATTTTTGTGGGCAGCACGCTCAGGTGTTACACATTTTCTGGAAATACATTAGGAAGGATTGGCATCCAGGGGCTGCTCTCCTGAACAGCAGCTGGGGAGAAAAGAAATCTGACCATTTCCCTGGTACTATTTCAAGGTAAACCAACACATTCAGAAACCTTTTAACACATCCATGGTATTCCTTTCCTCTTCAGACAGGGGGTTTGTTCGTTATTTAGAGCAGCACCATTCATATGGCTGCAATTAAAGCCTCAGCCAGCTTTTGCTATTCTGAGTAATGCCTGTCAAGGGTTTATAACTTGGTTGTTAAAAAAGAATAAAAAGAGTTCACAGCATAAAAATCTGGCACACAGGCTTCAACTGAGGCATTTGTATTTTCTGAACTCCTTTTAACTATTAAAGCACTTCAGTGTTACTTCCTTAAAAGCCTTGACCTTGACTTGGCCACCTTTGCAGTTTCAGTATTCTTGCAGGCCATTATCTCCAGACATAGATAATGCCTTTGTTTCCTTTTTTTTCTTGTTTTCCTTCTTTTTTTCTTTTTTTTTTTTGTTCTTACGACTGCACAGACATGTTTCTAGCACTTGAAAAACAGCTATGAGGCATGCACATTAATTTGATCATAACTTTTTAATATGCATATTTATATCATTGTAATAGTCTGTACTCAGGGCTGGCACAGTATTAAATACTGATTTATAAAGCGTAGCCTGCTCCAGAACTACAGTTAAGATCTCCTGGTTCCTTGTTACCCATTTATAAATCCTTTCAGCTGCCCTGCACAATTAATCAGCAATCTGCATTTAGGGAGTTCTGGCAGCACAGGTAATTGGGAATTTGGTTTTCTTCCTACATTCTATAAAACTACTGAAGTGGGCACCCCTGAATGGGGATGTGGCATGAAGAAGAGCACATCCTTCATCCACTTATCACTCACAATGCAGCTGCCTCAGCAAATTCCCCTCACAAGAGGGAGGCTGCTGACTCTAACACGTGTAAATAAAGACATGCAGCGCTTTGAGTGTGGAGTGGGAGCTGTCAAAGTGGGACTCAACCACTCCTGCTCTGCTCTCTGCTTCCTTTAAGCCCCTCACTGCAGGCTGAGGGTGCTTTGCATCCAGCATTTCTTGGTGGCAGCTTTCCCTTGGGAATGAGTGGTTCTGGTGTCCATGTCTGGTCTTTCAGCACCCCTTCCCAGCTGGGACCAGGGCCAAGCTGACATTCCCATTTATTACTGTGGGACAGACCTGTCCTTACAGCTCAGCAAGTGTCTGAGGCCTCTTCAGAGAGTTTTATGTTTGTTGTTGAAGGCAGCTCTGTGCTGAACACCCTGGAGGGGTGAGTGTGAGCATATGTGGAAACACTGGTGAAATTAGCAGGAAATACACAGGAGCCTGAGCTTTTCCCTCTTTGCCTTAGATCTCCCTTCCAGGAAAGCAGCTGTGCACCTGTGCTTGGAGTCCCAAAAGCCAATATTCTTGTTAAAACATCACTATGAATGAACTGCTCTACCCACATCATTCTGGAAGTGCATTTTGCTGTTACCTTTTCAGACAGTCTCTTCCAAGTCCTGTTTTCCATTTCAGAAACAGATGCAGTCTGACCCACACAAGCTGGACTTTGGCCTGAAACCAGAATTTCTGAGCAGGCCACCAGGCCCCAGCCTTTTTGGAGCCATCCACCACCCCCATGACCTGGCTCGGCCATCAACTCTCTTCTCCACAGCCAGTGAGTACTGAAAGTGAAATCCCCTTCTTGCTCCTTGCTCATTAAAATGCTGATCCTTGCCATGAATTTCCCATATGCTTTGGCTTATGAACTCTCTGCAAGACATGCCAGGGGCTATTAGTCTATTTGATAAATATTTAAAAATGATTCTGTGTGCTTTTCTAAAAAGCCCAACCTGCTGGAACACTGCTAGGTAGTAAATGAAGGAACATTTCCTCACAGAGTGATGTCTGATGCATCGTGAAGATCAGATGTTGGAAATAAGGTGTATTTCACATGCATTTCCTTTTTGTTTCTGACCTGAAACATTCACTCCCCTGCATCCCTTATCCTCTAACTGGGAATTTCTGTTTGGAAAAGCAGCTGCTCTTTGCGTAGGACCCTGTGAGCCCCATGCAGGGCACAGCAATGTCAGCTCACATGTGCTGTTACAGAAGGGACAGCCCAGAGCACAGCGAGTCCCTCTCTGAGCCTTTGCTGGGAATTGACCCCTTTTGCTTTGTTTTGGCAGGTGGGGGGCATCCAGCCGGGACCCCTTTTGGCCCACCACCCCACCACAGCAACTTCCTCAACCCAGCTGCTCACTTAGGTACGTCCTCTCTCAGCTCGGGGGAATACAGCTCAGACACTGACCACTGAGAAATGACAGACTTCCTCTGGGGAGACACTCTGAGGAGTCTGCTTATTAACCTTTACAAATGGCACATTTTAGCTGTTTCATTTTAGTCTTTACCCAGGTAGAAGTTCTAAATGCACACAGAAATTGTCACTGACTGTGTTTTGAAATACTTCTGGACATTAGGGGAGCAGAATGACAGGGCTGGCTGGATTTCACTTGAGTTATGCTTAGAACCAGTCAAAAAATGCCTTAAGGGCAAGGCTTTGGATCACAGAGATGTTTCTTTTCCTAACTCCTACTTAGATATCTATTTTTCTATTAAAGTGAATAGGAAACATAGCTTTAAAATCTTGTGACCTGGCTTTATGTGTCAGTTAGTGAAAATTGGTAAATACACATTAAAAACCAGAACTGCCCAGGTTAGCAGATGTTGTTATTTCCTTTCTAGCTTACTGTTTTTATAATAAGGTGATTTGCTCCTTATGGGAGCATCTAAGACCAAGACTTTGAATTGGCATTTTATTTTGTATGGGGAAGGATTTGGGAGGGTCACCAAACTGGTACAGCAAACAGACAATGCACGTTTATGATTCTGCACTTTGCTGCCTATGGAAAATGCTGGCTTTGGGCTTCTTTTTCTCTGTGTTGGTATTTATCAGAAATGACTTTACCAAAATTGTTAGTCTGCTCCAAAATAAAGTGAGAATTTGCTTTATATGATTTTCCTGTTGCCTGTATACATTTACTAAAAAAATTATTCCAGCATTTTTCAGTCCATACTAGTTTTTTGTGTAGTATGAGCAATAAACACCAAGGGAATCACAGAATGCTCAGGCCAGCATGACATATCAGTGGAATGGGACATTTTATTTATACTCTGGCTCTAGCTTAGGAGACATGGCCTGAAGGTGTTGGGAGCGCAGTTGCCAGAGTTAATGATAGTCTGACTAGCCAGGGACATTTCCTGAGGAAGGAAATAAAAGGAAGTAAAACCGGAGATGTTTGCAGGTTTCGAATGAAGTATCATGTCCATTTTAACATCCTGATTTTCTTTAAGAGGAAGATTTTTAGTAGATGATGCCATGGGTATGGCCAGGAACAAAGGCAGTGTTTGGTGTCCCAGCCCCTGAGGACCTTGCTGTGTGTGGGGGGACGCTGTTCCAGCACTGCTGGGCACAGCTGGGGTGCAGGGGGGTGCCACAGTGGTGCTGGATGGGAGCTGGCAGCCTCAGGGGTTTCAGCTGTTTGTGTTGGTTTGCAGAGCCCTTCAACCGGCCGGCGTCGTTCAGCGGCCTCACCGCCGTGGGCAGCAACGCCTTCGGGGGGCTCGGGAACCCCACAGTCAGTGAGTACCTGGGCCATGGCCCTCCCTGCTCTGCAGCTCGCCAGGGCCACTCAGGGGACTCTTGGCTCTCTTTTGTACTGGTTGGTTACAACACCTACCACTAAAAGATGGGAATTTGGAAAGCAGCCTTTTCCAGTTGTCACTAAATCATTTTCTGTTAATTGCTTAATAGTTTGGGTTCAACCTAGTGCTAAATGTTACCATTACATTGTTAATTTTTTAAAAAATAGAGCCTTTGAGTGTTTGTGAAATTTCCCACGGTTTTGTTGCATGTTCAGAAGTAAATAATGTGTGCAGCTAGGGAGCTGTGGATGGAGACTTTTTTTTCCTTTCTCACCGGTAATTCAGGCCATGTGCCTAGAAAAGATCACTAACCTGCATTTACTAGTCCAGGTTCATCAACATTTTTCTAAATTTAGCCAGTCACAGAAAATCATCCTTTTAAAAGTCACTCTCTTTCTTCATACTTCAAATCTGGCATGATTTTGGTCACATATTATTTTATTTTGATTCAGGATCAAATGCAACAAGTTCCATTATTTATAGTCCCTATAACAGTCATTTCCTGATGTCTCCAAAACATTTGGAATAAGGATCATTGTCACTTTTATCTTACTGCTTCATCCCTTGTCAATTTTATCCACAGCATTTCCCTTTCCAATTAAAAGAGCTGTCAGATGCCTGCCCATTTTTAGGAATGAGACCCTCTAATGAATCTCTGTTAATTTCCTTTCCTTTTCCAGCTCCCAATAATATGTATTCATTTTAACTCTGAGTGCTGTAAAAGTTGTTTTGGTAAGTACCTTCACTAGAGCATACCTTTTTCTTAAACCTTTTTGTTTTCCACTTCACCATTTCAGCACCCAACTCAATGTTCGGCCACAAGGATGGCCCCAGTATGCAGAGCTTTAGCAACCCTCACGAGCCCTGGAACCGACTGCACCGAACTCCTCCTTCGTTCCCGACCCCTCCGCCCTGGCTGAAGCCAGGAGAGCTGGAGCGCAGTTCATCTGCTGCAGCTCATGACAGAGATAGAGATGTAGATAAACGAGACTCATCTGTTAGTAAAGATGACAAAGAAAGGTACGAAAGAACACTTCCAAGAATTGTCTAGTTCAAAGCTTGGGGCTCCGTTCCGCTTTTAACCCTCCCCAGCCTGGCACGTTGTGAACCCAGAGCTTCACCAGAGGCACACCTGGAGCTGTCCCCAGGGTGGCACCACGGAAGAGGCAGGTTTGCAGCTCAGGTGTTCCCCTCTGCAAGGTTTCTCTTCCCACTTGCACTGCACACTTCATTTGAAGGAGCTTTGCTGGAGCCCAGTTCAGGCAGTGTCAAGTGGGAATAGAATCAGAGCCACCCACTCTTACCTTGTGGGTCACATTGTCGTAGGTCTCTTGAAGGGTTAACATGGAGATAGTGCCTGACAGGATGGAAAAAAGGATTCTGAAGTCTATCAGATGCTTCTCTGCACCTTCAAATACTTAAATAACTTTGTAAATCAGACCTTGTCTACAAAACACTTCTTCCCTCCTCAAAAAACAGCCTGACCAGAGGGACCAGTGCTAAAGGTGTGAGCTGAGAAGACTAAAATGCACCAGGAATGTCATGTGCCAAAACCATAGCAAGCCTCAGAGCATGCAGTTCATGAAAAGCACCTTCTTTTCCCTCAAAGAAGTCCCTACACTTGCACTGCTGTTAACACACCTTCCAACACCATTTCTATTCAGTGTTTTACATGGACTTGCATGCTCACATGTCCAGGCTGGGAAGGGTTAATGGAAAGTAAAACCTGGTCATATTTATTTTTTGTCAGGACTGTTCCCATTATTCAGTAAACGCAGTAAAAATTCCTCTTAACATTGCAGTACCAAATTTATAAGAGTTTGCCATTCAGCAAGTGTCATGCCTTCCTTGAAAACTGTACAGAGGCTGATTTCAGCTTTTTCAGTTGTGGCTTGATGGCTTTCCTGTTAAGTGTGCACATTACTACATAATGGCTATTTGTTTCTAATATTTTAATCTAAAAGAATATTTAGGAGATGTCCTTTTCTGACTTCTCTGTCACTAACCCAAAGATACGCATTAGTAGCCTTTTCTAAAAGAAGTTATGCTAACACATTAGATATTCTGAAACTACATGTAAGAGCTTTTCTGCATTGTTCTAAAAGAAAGGCGAACTACAGATCTTTTCACCTACATTTTCCATTTGGAATATTTTCTGTTTGGTAGCATAGCTTCATTATTTTCATGTCTGATGTTAATGCTTCAAAAGAAATTGCTGTTACAAATTGGGTTTTCTGTCCTGCAAAAGGCTTAAGCATGTGAGTAACTTTACTGGCTTGAATGGCAAAGCATTTTAGTTACTATGATCTGGGTAGTCTGTAGAATTATGTGATTATTTTGGTTGCTGTTTTGTTGTTTTCTCATGAAGTGTTCTGCTGAAGAAAATCCCTTACTGAAAACATTCCTTGCAAGCTGCTTTGGCATTGCCTGAACTCCATATCATAGCTCAGAACATATTTCTTTTCAATAATTTGAGAGCTTAGCAGTAAGCATCATCCATCCCTCATACTTGTGCTCAATTCCAGCTTGCAGTGAGTGCAGTCCTGGTTTCACCCCTGCAGCGCTGCTGTGTGCCCAGCTTTGTGGGCTGGGACATGGCACTCTGCAGCACGTTCACACTGTGGGCTGTGTGAGGAGAGGCTGAGAGTCCCTTCCCAGAGCTGTGCTCCCTGTGGAGAGAATTTCTGAGGAGTTGAGAGCCTCTCCTACCTCCTCCTAAACATTCAGTGGCACCCAGTGGGGTGAGCACAGAGCTTTCTAGTTGAGGTCCCAAGCTTTGTTATCTACTTGAAATTAATTTGCCCAAGCATGAAGAGCTGGGAATCACACCCAGAAGTTTGATTTAATCTCAGAATCATCTGGTCATTAAGGGTCTAACATTACCAACCCAGGAATGGCCCAGGTAGCCAAAAGCATTGACCTCAACTCCTGCCTGCAGTGGAAAGGTCCCTCTGAGCTTGGAGCTCCCCACCTAAGGTCGGCGTTGGATGGGGTGGAGATCCATGGTGGCTCTTCTTGGATCAGCTGCATGGCCTGTGCACCATAGCCCCTCCCAGGCAGACTGAGAGAGGTAAATCCCTCAGACAGTCCAGAGAGTACAGAACTGCAGCAGTGACCCTTTCCTGGCTGGGAGTGACACTGCAGAGCCCTGATGGCTCCTGGAACATTGCGTGTCCCTTCCAGCTCAGGGTATTCTGGGACTCTGTGATTGATTGCAGTTGTGGAGGGCTTTTTTTAAAGACTCTTTTATTTCAGCCCAAAAAAAAAGTAAAAATAGCAAATGTGAAATGCAGGATTTGTTACTTCTCAGGGGTATTTCGTTTAAAAGATGTCACTGAACACTTCCAGTATAATCATAATGTCATTTAAGGGTCTGCAATCCTAGAGCATTAAACCAAACCAAGCAAGAATCTGTTGATATTTCAATCAATATAAATGAGGCACACACTTCAGCATAAGAAATCCAGTATTTTTCAGTGTAGCACACAGCCTCAGAACTTCTCTTACTTGGTAATAATTTCCTTGGATAATGTGATTTTAAGTTTCTTCTTTGTGGAGGCAGTGGCTTAGAGCTGTTCTTATATTATCAACCTCAGGAGCTCTTGACAAATGTGGGGATTAAAAAGTTATTCCTTCTCTGTCCACTGGACTATGTGCAGCTCACTTAAATGAGCTGGATAATCAGGAGCCTCTTGAGATGTTACCAACACTGTCATTGAATACAACGACATTGGCAAAGGAATTTGTCATTTTGGTTGCACGTGTATTTCTCTTTAATTACAGAAAACAGCTGTTATTTTTTCTAAATTTTATATGTCGTTTTAAGTACATCAATTATATGGAAAATTGATTAAATATCAAAAAAGGGACTGAATGAGCTTTCGTAGGGAAATAGAACAGTTAAGGCTACCCTCTGAACTAGTCCCATGAGCAAAATAAATAAAAGATTAGGTATTGCAGAGCTCACAAACCAGTGTTTTCCCAGCAAAGTAAAAGAATTGAACCTTCATGTCGAGAATCCTTCACTGGACGGCCTTGATTTGGTCTCCCTGTGTCCAGATGTGGAAGCTGTTACATGCCTCAACTCTTGGTGGAGAGCAAGTGGAAGGAAATTAGAGCCAAGATGCAATTTCCTGACTGTTCAGGTCCATTGAATGAAGGCAGCACCTGATCCCAAGCAGTGAAGTGCTGGACAGTGCAGATGAGGCAGGGCTGGTATCAGATGCTTTGTCTTCCAAGTGTTTTCCAAGAGTCACATTCTGGACTTTGGAGGTCTCTCAGACATGGCCCATGAAATGACAGTTTCCACAGTTCAGTCTAGACACAGCAAAAGATGCACCTGGTGACATTCAAATGAGAGTTTCCTTCTCCCAGGCATTTTTTCTGCATTTGCTGCAATTGCACTGTCCAAAAGTACCCAGAGGTACAAATCTTACACAGCTCAGCAAAAAAGTAGGTAGCAGAAATTGTACAGGTGAAGGAGCAAGTGTTCACCATGGAGTCACCCTCGGAGCTGCCCTTCAGCAGCCAGTACTGCTGATCTTGCCCAGAGATCAACCTGCTGTTGACACCCAGCCTTCAGGTGACACCAGCACCCAGAGAGACACCATGTCAGTGGAGCAGAGGGCAGGCCTCACTGCCTACCCTTTCCACAGAATCCCAGAATAGCTGGGTTGGAAGGGACCTCTGGAGATCATCCACTCCAGCCCCCCTGCAGAGGCAGCGCCACACAGAGCAGGTGACACAGGAATGTGCCAGGTGGGTTTTGTCTTCAGAGAGACCTCCCTGGGCATCCTGTTCCAGTGCTCTACCACCCTCAGTGGAAAGAAGTTCTTTCTTTTGTTGAGTTGGAACTTCCTGGGTTTTAGTTTCTGGCCATAAATAATTGTTGCCTTTAACAGCACACTGTCCTTCATCCCACACGGAATAGAATTTCCAGGCTCAGCAAACAGCATGTGTCCAGCACTGAATATGTGGAGCTGTCTTTATGGAGAGATTCCCACTCAGAGGTCAATTGAAATTACTAAGAGGTTAAAATCATTGAAACTGAGGGATTAGATTCACCTTGTGATTTTGATTAGTTTTAAATGGGAGAGCTTTTTCACTTACCGTTGCCCATAGCAACTCCTGGTCAACACTACTTCCTGAAAATAATTGGTATGGAACCCATTTCCATATTTAGATTTTTGTTCACTGCCAGACAACAATTCCTCCACCTTTTGTGCACCATAACTAGGTTTGAAAGATGGAATGAATTCACAGTGTTTTCTGACTTTGTAGCATTGGCCCTGTCCTGCTCAGCTTGTTTTAACCTAGAAATGGGAAGGGTTGGTCATCTGAGGAGCAGCTGACTCCAGGCATGATGTTTTCAGAGCCAGTCTGAAGGATGGACAGACAGAGCAGACTTATCTGTGCTAAGGAGGTCGGCACAAAATCTGTGTGATGGGCAGCTCTGTTAAACACTTGCACTGAGGGTCTCTGCACACTCAGGGAAGTGCCTTCCTGTCAGAGGGCTAGGTTGGCATCAGTAGTGGTGGTACTTAAGAGGATTTTCCCTCAGTTTGAAGTAAATGGAATTGCAAAAAGTAAACTGAAAAGCTAGATATTTGATAAGAATAGAGGAGAGAAGTTAGTAGTGTACATTCTGGAAATGTTTTTAAAAGTAATTTGAAAAAATAACAATCTATTTTCCCAAATGTATTCTTAATAGAAGAAGTAGGTAGAATACTATTAACCATGTAATTTGTATTTAATTGCCTCACTTTTTGGATGAAATGAATATGCTTTTACTTTTCTCTCTCTTCTTTGCAAACATTTAAAGTCTTTGAAATACATGTCCTAGAGCTAGATTCCCATGGGACCCTTCTGTGGAGTTCAGTGTTTAAGATCTCAGTCAGATTCTTCACAGAGCAGCTTTGGAGATCTGCTGCTGCTGCGATGAGACAACAGAGTAGGCCAAGTTTAGAGATGGGATGTTCTTCTGGAGTTTTGGGTGTGCCAAAGGCACAGCGCATTTACTGGTGCATGTCACCAGCTCTCTGCAAAGCCACGAGTAGAAAGCCAGGCGCTCTGATGCTTTGTTTTCTTTGCAGAGCTTCTCATGCCTTCATTTCACACTTCTCTTTCTTGTAGGGAGAGCATTGAGAAAAGACACTCCAGCCATCCTTCGCCAGCACCTATCCATCCAGTAAACTCCCTCGGACATAACCGCAGCTCAAGTGAGCAGATCAGGAGCCATCTGAATCCCGAGGTTCGAGAAAAAGAGAAACCCAAAGAACGAGAGAGGGATCACTCCGAATCTCGGAAGGAAATTAATGTTGAAGAGCACAAGGTGAAGGACAACTACGTTTCGGAGAAAGAAGGCCTGAGCCATGAAAGCCGAGTGGTGGAAGAGTCTAAGCAAATGCCCAGGGTTCCTTCCCCCTATGCCAGGCCCCCTGTTGTGGAGAGCACCAGGCCTAACAGCACTTCCAACCGCGAGGCCGACAGGAAGAACGAACCGGCGTACGATAACCCGAAGAAAAGCAACGAAGTCAAGGTGAAGGAAGAGCGAAAGGAAGACCATGATGTTCAGCCTGAGGGACCTCAGACTCATAGGTCATCTGATCAGCCACCACCTATATCCACATCCAACGTCCACCCAAGTCCTTTAGTGTCTATGCCCATGACTGTAGGTGTGACTGGTATACATCACATGAACAGCATCAGTGGCCTGGACAGGACTCGCATGATGACCCCTTTTATGGGAATTAGCCCAATTCCTGGTGGAGAACGTTTCCCCTATCCTTCTTTCCACTGGGATCCAATGAGAGATCCCTTGAGAGATCCCTACAGAGAGCTGGATATTCATCGGAGAGACCCCCTGGGCAGAGACTTTTTGCTAAGAAATGACCCCCTCCATCGCCTCTCTACGCCAAGGTTGTATGAAGCAGACAGGTCATTCAGGGATCGGGAACCTCACGACTACAACCACCACCACCACCACCACCACCCTCTGTCCGTGGACCCGCGCCGGGAGCACGAGAGGGGCGCCCACCTGGACGAGCGGGAGCGGCTGCACATGCTCCGCGAGGACTACGAGCACGCGCGCCTGCACTCGGTGCACCCCGCCGCCCTGGACGGGCACCTGCCCCACCCCGGCCTCCTCACGCCAGGACTGCCCAGCATGCACTACCCCCGCGTCAGTCCCCCCACGGGACACCAGAACGGCCTCCTCAATAAAACTCCCCCCACAGCAGCTCTCAGTGCCCCTCCGCCTCTTATCTCCACGCTGGGCCCTCGGCCCGGCTCTCCCAGAAGGACTACTCCTCTGTCCTCAGAGATGAGAGAGAGGCCTCCCTCTCACACCCTCAAGGACATCGAAGCTCGATAAGCAGAGTGAGACTCAATGAAAACCACAGCAAGAGGGACAAAAAAACCTTGTAAATGAACATAATATAAAGACCTTCTTACTAGTCATTGATACAGACTGGGGATGTGACCCACTGTACAATATGTATAGACCTGAGTGCAAAGATTTTGAAATGATTTTTTTTGTATATTATATGTTGAAATTTTCCAGATCTTTTAGCCGATGTTCCATATGTTCCTCGTGTCTCCTACTCTATTTTATTTCTAGTTTTAAAATTTCAAAATTTGAACTGAAGAACAAGACATCAGTCTGAGTGATTTGACTAGAAACAAGCCACCACCAATGTCAACCCTACAAAGCTCTTTCAAACCAGAAGTGAAGTCAATTGTAGATATTTATGTAAAAAGATTGCTTCATGGATTAATGGTTCATATATGCAAAAAGGGTAAGATGAAAGCTTTACTTTGTACAAATGTAAATAGATAAAATTAAGTAACATAATACATTAATACTTCTTAAACTGTGCTATTTGCAAACTTAATATTGATCAACACAGTCTGCTTATGCTGTGTTACTTATATTGTTATAAACAGCTAAACCCCTTCAACTATGCAATGAATTTTAAGGCTTTTCACAAAAGCCTTTATAACTCAAAGGAGCCTTTTCAACACACAACATAATTAAAGTCATATTTTCCCTGAACAAGCTCATTTCTAATGGAAGCCTACTTCTCTTGTTTTGATGAAGAAACAGCCCTTCAGAGGTGTAGTTTTCTGTGTGAACTCTTGCATCAGGCTGCCGAGGTCACTGTAGCTCGTGTGTCCCTTGGATGGTGTCAGGGTTAGTGCTCTGTGATCACTGATACGGAGTCATGGCAGATTGGGTTTCAGTCATATTAATCTGGGTTAAATGGTAATAATGGAATGCTGGAGATTTTCCAGAACTTTTGTCACTTAACATGTCAAATTTATTTTGGGAAGAACATCTGCTTATAGCCATTCATGTCTGGTTTTATTGCCAGTGTGTCATTTTTATCTGTACACACATTTTTTTGTGTTAAGTGATTTTTGACTACATTGAAACAAATCCTACAAGAAAGTGAATACTTTTCTAAATGATGGATATGGTTTCACTGTGGATCAGTAATTTAATTAATGAACTCCGTTGCAGATTTCATAATGGAATTTATTGTATTTCAGTTGGTAATAAAGTCTGTGAATAGTTAACAGGTCAGCCTTGTTGTTCCCTAATCATAGAAGACATTAAATAACCTGAAGAACATGGTCCTTTTTAAAAATATGCATCAATCTTCTGAAATTTGTCTTTTCATAACACACTTTTTTATAATGCGTTAAGTTTCTTGTCTAAATATTTGGAGAGAATATGACTTTATCAGAGAGAATTCAATATCTTGTCTACTGGACTGTAAAATATATGTATGAAATAAAATTAGTTCCATTGGTCTTCTAGTGTATTAAAGTGCTATCTGAAGTTGTTACCCTGTTTTGGCAAAAAAAAAGAAAAAAAAGGAAAAAAGTTAACTACAAACAGTTGTTTCTAATGATCAGAGATCTATTTTAGTAGTCAACTGAAGGTTTAGTTGTGAGCTTCAGATTTTTGTGAACTCCAGATGTTGTGCAGTGTTTCTTTTTTTTTTCTTTTTTTTTTCTTTTTTTACAAACAAAAGGAAAAATACAAAAAAGTCCCAACCCTGAGGAATATGTACACTGGAACCGTAGTGGTAGCTTTCAGTATTGTAAAGAGATTGTTATATACAAACCTTTTTGCTGTTTATCCTGTATGTAATAAAGTCCTTTCTAGATCCTATGTGAACAGAAAAGTGAAGCGGCTCTCAATCTTCAGCATGTTTCCTCCTCAGCGAAGACTTGTGTAATGTAAATTGTGCCATGTTATTAAAAAATGTGAACTAAACTGCTAGGTGCTTCTTTGTGTGCAGTACCCCATCGTTGCTATGGGGGAGGAAGTCCTTTTTCCCAACAGTGGGGTTTTGTTCAGAAGGAGTAGCTGTTAAAATTGTAAAGGAAATGGCAAGTTTTCCTAAGCCATCTTATTGAAATCATTAGAGCTATCAGGGAAAAAGAAACAAAAAGGAGACCAGATCCTTGGCTTGTCCAGATTCTTTAAAATATAGTAACACCCTACTTGGATTAGATTGTAATTAGACCATAATCTTGGTCTGCTGGATGCACATCATTAAAAACCTGAGTTGCTGAAGGAAGGCAGGACTGGCTGGCCACAGAAGGATGTAACTGCTGCAGCCAGTGAGAGAGGCCCCACGAGGCAGGGTCTGATTGAGAGCATCACCTTCCAGGCTCATCTCATCCTTGTTAGAGGAGCCTGACAGCTCTGGCAGCGTCTTCAGGAGGGAAGAAACGTGGTCTTGATTGTCCAGGCTCTGATCCTTGTCCTCCTAGGTGCTGAGCAAACTCTTGTTGATGGTCCTTAATTCCTAATTATGCCAATGAGCCCTCACTCCCAGAGTCCCAGAAAGCATCAAGGCATTTCAGTCCCTTTGAATTCAATTCAAGTGCTCCATGCCTTTGAAGATCCACGTGTCAAGTCTTCTTGTACTGATGATGCTCAGAGGAGTATGCCTGAAAGGTGTAGTAAGAGATGAAACGAGATTTTTAATGCTTTTAAACTTCTTCAGGTGCATTCACTGCTTTTCAGAAGTTTGATATAGGGATGTTAGCTTGCAGGTATAGACAATTTGATCTTTTTTGAAGGGTTTTCCATTCAGGACATTTGTCTTAAATCTTCTATTTTTGAATTCACTTGAGTTTAAGAAATGAATTTCATTTAAAGACCATGCCAGCTACCATCTGTGGGAATGAAATGAGTCATAAGGGTTTTAATTCTGTAGGTTGTGTGAGATTTTGATCATAGAAAACCCTCAGTGTGCTTATAGCAACCAGGACTTTGCTTTAGGTTTTCAAGTCCCACCTTCCCAAATTCCAACTCATTTTCCACTTAGCAGCTTCCTATCACTAGCTGAGATGCCAAATACAGTGTATGGGAAGGGAATCTTTGAAAACAGTCCTAACCTTTGTTTCCCAATACATTGTTCATTTTATGGCATGTTTGGTCCTTTCTTTTTTAACTTCCTATGTTTTGATCTTTGGTTTTCCTTACTAAGACTTAACTCCAGCCTGGTTTTCTGCTTTTCATACCTTACTGCTCCCCTGTTTACCAGTCCTGTCCTCTTTCATGGCCTAGGACAGCTAAATCTTATCAGCGGCAGCGATAAACGCTGCAGATTTTTTTACAAAACTCATATTGTTGTTCCTTTTTACCTTTGCCTGTAAGATCTCATGAAAACTGTAGTCCTTGCTGGACTGGAAGATAGGCAGATGGAGGTTGGGGAGGATTTTACTGCAAGTATTTTCATTTGCTGTGGCTGTGCCGTCTTGAGGAAATGTTTAGCACGGTTCTTGCAGATTTGAACTCTAATTATGGCTTCACATGTGCAGGTGACTGCTGAAAGGCTCTGGACATGGACTGAGGTCACAGAGCAATGGTGCTGCACTTACAGAGGAGCTCCTTGGCTCACTGCCTGGTTTCTGGCGAGAAAGAAGAGTGAGCACTGGTTCAGAGACCAAAGACTCCAGTTACACAGGGTTTTGTCATTGCCACGGTGGCTTGGTTAAGTCCCACCTGGATAAACTTCCTTCTTTGGACTCCACCTGCCAGCTTTGGAGTGGCAGTGCTTGTCTTCAGAAGGTGATTTGGAGCACGATTCCAGTTAAATGGTCAGAATTGCCTTTGGAGTGTGACTCTGCCTGAGCTCTGGATGGAGGCTGGCCTCCAACTCAGCTAGTTGGGAATTGCATGCAAACGAGTGGTGGGGCTGCCTCCTGCCCTGCTGATGTCCTGGTCCCATCAGATCCTTCTTGCACATATAAAAACCCAACCCTGGCCTTTCCTTACATGAAGCTCTTTGGGACACACTCTGTCTCTCACTTTGCACCATGATTGGTGCCCTTGATCGGGGCAACTGAGCATTGTCCAGTGCAGCTATACTGCAAAACTTCTTTTAGTCATACTAAAACTGAAGGCTTCAGTGAATTAGCCATGGAAACCTGTCTAAAAAACTCCACATTTTTGCTAGCCAATGAGAACCAGAGCTGCAGGTGAGAATTGACTGTTCTCCCTGTGCCCTGTCTAGAGCTGGAGGGGCTTGGACTGTTTGTGCCTGTGGGCAAGGTGGAAGTTCCCAGCTGGCATCTGTTGGGGTCACACCCTTTTTTTTTCCTACTGGTATCTTGCAGCTGACATCGTGTTAGCACAAAGATATTTCCTGGTCATAAAATAGATCCCCCTCCTCATTTGTGCACTGTGAGGCTGCATACAGCAACAGGTAATTATGGACATCAAAATGCACATGTGCTGTCAGGTACAATACCAGGGAAGGAGCTCAATCCAGCGAGGAGCAGAGTATAAAATCCTGGTGCCACCCTACAATCTCACCTGTCTGTTTTGCTGCCATCTGATGTTTCCTCTGCTGGTTCTGGTAATACAGACTTCAGTACAGCATTATCCCCATTTTATAACCAGGAAAAGTGCTGGGAACCCCAAGCACAGAGTCACCAGTGTAATACCAGGCACCTATTGCCTGAGTGACCTCAGGAGTCACCCAGGGCAATTGGGCTACTGCCCAAGTCACTGGAGAACAGAGAAAAGCCCAAATCAGGCAAATTGCAGAGTCAAGGGTGGCAGGAGATGAGGAATTTCTGAGTTCCTCCTTCGGTTTTAGAAAGTACTTTTAGCCCTCCATATTAACAAATTGTGGCATCTCAGACTGCTAAACTTGCCTGTGAAGGAATGGGTTTTTCCTATTTATTGATAAGTAGTTCAAGTATTGACCCAAGCTGATAAGGGCTGCGGTCATTCTGGTTACTAAGGGCAGATTTGCTGTATTTTACCACCTAATGTGGCTTGTTTGATCATCATATTGCTCAGTACTGAAACTCACTCTGAGTGCAGCATTTTTCTTGGTTGAATTTATGTTTCTCTACTGAAAAACTTGAATTTAGCCCTAGGAACTGAGCTATCCACCCCCAGTACAATCATCTTTGTTTCAAGACAAGATAATTAAGCAAGAATTGAATCAGTTCATTGCATAAAGATGTCACCTATCAAATACACAATATGTTTATTAAATGTATCTTTTGCTTTACATCTCCAAAGCCCGTTAATAGTTTCTGTTGAATCAGTGTCATTGTGGGGGTTTGTTTTATGCAGCAAAAATTCCATTAGCATCAAAAGTTTGGGATTTTTTTTATTTTTTCTTTTATAGACAACTAAAAATGCAAGTATAAACTTCTAAGGATTTTCAATGGTCCCTGTTTTGGGGCCTCAGTATATTTGGGGTTACCATGATGTGTTTGGAGTTAATTTGATATAAAAAAAGAGGGGGAGGTAGCAAACAATGTCCAGTTATTGCCAGCCAAAAGGAAAGTTTTGTCTCCATTAATCCTAGAACAGTGAAGCAGAACTGGATTTGTTTTAGCCTGTTAGAAAAAGATGTTGTTCTGCAGCGGTACCGCAAGAGGGTGGTTAAAGAGAACCTGAAACACGTGTAGGCTGTGCTGGAAGAGGGGACGGCTCTGCTGTTCTGGGCAAGGTGAATGCAGCTGTAAATTGTTTTTATGAGAGTCTGCTTTGTGAGGAGCTCTCCTGTTCCCCTGCTTGAGTGACAGAAATCCCAGCGGTGCAGTGGCAGACGCTGCTCAGGCTAACTAAGGAGTGACCTTACTTTGTCACATTTAATGCAAGGGACTAGAAGTGGTCCGTACCCAGAGCATTCCACTCGATAGAGGAATTGTATTTTGGAGAGTTAGGTTTAAATTGCATGGTGCTACAGACCAGCAACAAAGCACATTGTGCTTGTGTTAAGGGAATAAAAGGTGCTTCTCTATTACGAATAGTAGACACAGAATGAGTTAGTTTATGTCACCACAAGGAGCTGGACTCAATGATCCTTGTGGGTCCCTTCCATCTCAGGAGATTTTGATTCTGTTCTATCACCTCCTCAAAGTCTCAGCACATCTGTCTGTTTTTGCCATTACCTGGCTTTTGAAAGGAGTAGCCAAGGACTAAGCAAGATAATTGCTTCATTTGGACATGGGGAAAGAAATTAATGCCAGGTTTTCTAAGGACCTGGATTAAAATGGTTTATTGAAAATCACCACAGCTGTCTGCATCATACCACCAGAAATCTTGGCTCTGTTTTTTTCCTTTTCTACCCTCACTGCCCTTGCCATGAGAATGGAGAGCCAACCCTTCCCTGGTGCTGCTCTCCTGACTCTCGGAGGGACGAGGGATGCATGGCCTGAGGAGCAGCAGAGCATGGCCCACATCACTGCGGCTGCCGTCTGGCCAGAGGAGGGGGGCTGGTGGAGCCTTCCTCTCCCTCCTCACACCGCCCATCCCCACACTGCCCACAGCAAGTGCTGGACAGTGCTGTGTCTGCAGGGCCCCAGCTGGGTGTCCAAGAGGAGCCAGGCCCCAGCTGGTCCCAGGGCACTGCGCTGTGAACTCGGGGCTGCTCGGAGGGGAACTGAGCTCTGCCTCCTCACAGCCTGAACCTGGGGACCAGAGCTGCTCTCCTGGAAGGCACAGCAGCGGGTAAGAACAGCGTTTTCCATGATCCGACCTGCAGTGAGGTGGGGAACTGTGCTGAGGAGATGGGGGCTCACACCCACACACCCCAGAGAGGGCATGGGCACCTCAGCACCCCAATACTGGGGGGACTCCCGGTAGCAGCACCTGCCCCCAAGGCAGAGTCTCACAGAACGAGTGGCTGGGCATTGGAACTGCCTGACCAGAGAGGTGGTGGGGTCACCATCCCTGGAAGCATTTAAGAAAAGACTGGATGTGGCACTTAGTGCCATGAACTGGGTGACAAGGTGGTGTCAGGTCATAGGTTGGAGTCGATGATCTCAAAGGTCTTTTCCAACCTAGTCATTCTGTGATCCTGTGATTCTGTGACTCTGTGACTCTGTGATCCTGTGATCCTGTGATCCTGTGATCCTGTGATCCTGTGACTGGCAGCCCTGGCGAACACGTCTCATCCACCTCACAGTGTTATCACTGGGGCTTGTTGTCAGTGGAGTCATGCTATGATAGTCATTATGGTTTTAAATGACTCATTTTCCACTTAACTGTATTATTGTGGCTTACAGGGCATCTGGAGCTTTACAGCAGTAAATACATCACTGACTACTACAGCAATGTACTAGTCCGTGGCTTGGAAGAATCTGTTTAACAAAATACAGCTGGGGCAGGCAGGTGTTGGTGCCTGTGTGGGCCAGCCCTGCTCTCTGGGGCATCTGTCCCATACTGGACCAAAACATGGCTGATGCTGATGTGGTTGCAGGAACTGGTGGAGCATCTTTAGTGCAATTTGATACCGCCTGAATCTGGCATTTTTGTGGAATAAAATGAGAGATTCTTGTCAGATGCACGCGAGAGACTCTGCGCTGCTGCTGAGGCAGCCAGGCCTGTGAGATGTTGGTGTACTGGGGAACAACGTGGGTCTGCCCTGAGCAGTCCGTCCTGAATGACCGGAATAGTCCCCTGCTAATATAAGTAAAGACTCTTTAGATCATATTATATTATTTTATGTGTTTTCTCCTCGGCTCCCGCAGGCACGGCCCGCGATGGAGCTGCAGAGGGCAGTGTGGGAGAGGGAAAGGCCGCCCAAGATGGCGCCGCGGCCTCGCGCTGAGGCACTAGAGGGAGATAGCGGGCTGGAAAAGCGGATTTTTGGGGCCGTTCGGGCGGTTTTAGCCCTCGGATGGATCCTGCCTGCCAGGAGCTCTTCTGCCGTGCCCCGAGCTCTCTCCACAGGTCTCGGCATCTCCCGCTTCCTGTGTCGGTGCTGAACGGTGCTCGGGTGGGAGTCAGGCTGGGATTCATTTTAATAAAGGCATCTTGAGAAACATCTTGAGAAATGCAGCAAGTTGAAGCACAGGCTGGAAAAAAACCACATCGTCTGTAAGTTCATGTGTCGCCTGAGGTGATGGAAAAATGAAGTGGGAAAAGGAGCAGGTGCGACAGGCTGGGGTTTACATGTGTTCATTTATTTGCCATAAAATGAGTCATCAAGTGCAGTTCTTTCTCTGCCAGCACCTCTGAACGATGGCCCCGGGCTTTGGTCCCCAGTGCCCTCAGCCCTTGGAAGGACAAACTGGAGACAGCAGCAGAACAACCAGCAAAGGTCACTATCGTGGGCTGCAGGTCCATATAAATCTGGTTAAAAGTAAGAATTAAAGAAAGGGAAAAAGCTTGTTTAGGGAAGAGAAGGAAACCCCCTATAAATCCTCTCCCTCTTTTGAAATTTTTGTCGCCCCCGTTCACCTTGTTGCTTCTTCTTCAATAAACTGTGTAATGTTGCACTTTCAACTTTAAAATAAAGCAACATGCTGGGGTTTAAGGGAAATATTTGATATTTGGTGGTTTATTTCTTCACATAAGTTGTATTTTGTTAGACAGGTTTGAGTTGAAAAGGTTTTTTTCTCCTGAACACCATTCTGACACATTTGGACAATAGTTCTGGGCATGGAGTGACTCTGGGGATGGTGCTGTGCGGGGCAGGAGTTGGGCTCTGATCCCTGTGGGTCCCTTCTGACTCAGCAGATTCTGAGTGCATATTAAAGCCTAACTGTTTGTAACCAAAATAATTATATTTGAAGCCTGGGGGTAACTGGGTTTTGACTCTTTGCTGTAGGAGCTGGAGTGGATGATCCTGATGAGCCCCTTCCAACTCAGTGCATCCTGTAATTCTGTGCCATGGACTCGGCGGCTGAGGCAGTCTGTGGGGCTGGGTGGACAGCAGGACAGCACAGACAGGCAGTGGTCACTTATTTCTGACCCAGGGTGCGCTGCATCCTCCATCTGGGGTGGAAGAACCAGGACCTTCAGCATTTTTTAACAGGAAATTTTGTGTGCCCCATCGTTGTGTACATTTAATGTGATGGTGGGACTCTTGAGCTCTGGTTGTGAGCTCACAGGGATATAGCCAGACTGTGTGGAATTAGACATAAAATTTGTTCTCACACCAGTTGTGAGCAGGTAAATTGTGTATTGTTCTGTAGTGTGTTTATTCAGATGATTGCATGTTTTAAAATTTGATTTCAAAGCAAAGGACCAGAGGCTTCAGGTTTGAGATCTGTTTCTGTCTTAAGAAGAATATTGAGAATCTGTGACTTTGTTTTTTTTCCTTTTGATAAGACTCTCCCCCCTTTACCTCTTGTAAAGAATTTTTCCGTCTATTATTAGGAATTCTATATGAGAGGTTTCATCATGGTCTTTTGGGTTGTTTCTTTTTTTCCCCCAGTTACAATTTCTAGTGCTCATTAGCAATGTAGTAAGTCTATTCTGAAGATTATTTAGTTTTATCTTGAATTTGGAGGGATTACAATCAAAGTGGGCATCAGATTTTAAGAATTATCCTGTAATGAATGCAAGAGCTCTATATCACTGCTAATTCTAAACTCTGTCAACTGCCTCTGCAGCTTTAGCTTAGCAAACTTTGCTTTGAATAGTCCCATGACTACTTGATGAAACAGAGAACAGTCTATTTCTAGTAAATCTCACATAGAGTAGGTGGATCTCTGTCTAATTGATCATTTACATGAGTTTCTACAAAATTCTGACATCTGGACTACTGTGGGATCAAACTGGGCTTTGTTTTTGGGCATGTCCCTTTGACAGCCTTCTCCCCAAATGTACAGGACTGAATTTCCCTGTCACTGAAAGGCTAAACCCGTGTGGTAGTTTCTGGGGTCCCTGTTGAAGGAAGGGAATGATGAATCTGACTCCATGTTCTTAGAAGGCTGATATGATATGATATATGAGATGATATGATATTATGTAATGCTATACTAAACTATACTAATGAATAGAGAAAGGATACAGACAGAAGGCTACAAAGAATGATAATGAAAGTTCATGACTCCTTCCAGAGTCCCAACACAGCCTGACTGTGATTGGTCATTAAGTCAAAACAATTCACATGAAACCAATCAAACATGCACCTGTTGGTAAACAATGTCCAAATCACATTCCAAAGCAGCAAAACACAGGAGAAGCAAATCAGATAATTATTGTTTTCATTTTTCTCTGAGGCTTCTCAGCTTCCCAGGAGAAGAATCCTGGGCAAAGAGATTTTTCCAGAAAATATGACAGTGACAAACCAGGAATGCCCTTGACTTTCCTTTCCAGTATACCTTGCACACAAATGCCTGCAATATTTTGGTGTGTCAGCTCAGCACTTTGCCAAACCTGAGAATCCAACAGAAAAATAAGAAGACAGCTCTGCAACACTACACTTGGTGATTCATGCTTTTGATTTTCATTTTAAATGTATCCCACCAGGGAAACTTCACACTTAACTCATCAAGATAGCAAAAGGCCTTCACAAATATGTATTGGTGGGGACAAAAGACAAAATGTGATGATGAAGTTTAAAATTGTAGGGTTTTCTTTTATCTAGAATACTAGATTGGAGTTTTGGCTCTATAGAGGAAGACTGGTTTGCTGTTATCTTGTCTTTTTGGCATGTTGCTATCTTCAGGAAGTTCAGGTGGATTTTTTGGATGGCTTTTCTATTGGCAAAGAAAAGCCATCCAAAAGATGCTTTTGGATGAGCTAGCACCTATGTAATATCTGATGTGTAAAAAAACAGTGCCATAACTTTAGGCTGGGGAAGGATTTTGTGTGGGGATGTTTATGCTTTGGAGGAAGGGACACAGGATGGTCTAAGTGGGAGATGAACAGAAGATCTAAAAAGTAAATTAATAGGAACTCAGTTGTAAAATAAAGAACTTTTTAATGTGAATTTTTGAACCTGCAAGTGTTGCAAAGATAGAGGCTGATGGTATGTGTGAATCTTTTCTTCCTATAGGTAGCTGAAAACCTGTTGAAGGTAATTGTAAACTTTCTCACTGCTGAACATCAGGGAAATCCCAGGAGTTCCTGAATTGTCACAGGTATGGAAAAGTTTATGATATGTTTTGGGAAAAGTTAGGGCAAAATCATCTATTTTGATTGATTCACTAAAGCTGAACAAGCTGTCTGCCAAGGGCACAATTTTGGGGTTGTGATGCCCTAATTTGCCTTTGCAGGTCAGTAAGAGACTCTCAGATTTACATAGTCTTTCCAGTACCAAAATGAGCCTAATTATCCAGATTTCCTCGTGTGTATTATCCATTGTATCTCCATCCTGTAGATCTATGAAAACAGTAAGCAGGAAACATCACTCTTCTGGGTGGAGAATGATATTCTCCTGATAACTTTTAAAGACTAAACAGGAAATGTAATTTTGAAATGTTTACCCACAGTGAGGTAATAATTTCTAATGCCCAGGCACAGCCACAGTCTGAGGTTGTTTGCCAACAGGGCAAACAGAGCTGGGACCATACCAGCTTCAGGAAGCAGAGTTCAAGCTCTCTGTGCATCCCAGTTTTCCTGAGTGTATTCCAGAGCAAGCCAAGTCTCTCCAGACTGCTAAGTCACGAACTGGGTCCTTGCAGTAACCAGACTTTCAGGTTCCCAAAATGCTGACATTTATCAGTCCAGAGGATCCCAGAGAAGTTTCTACTGAGAGTATTTTCCTTTGAATTATGACCAAAGGCTCCCTTCTCATGTTTTCCCTGAAGGGTGCATAGACCTTGAATTTGAAAGTTCTGCCAGCTTCAGTAGACACAACTTTCCTAAGGCTGGTGCTGCAGAGTTAAACCAAAAGCCCTTCAGGTGATTTATGTGTCTGCTCTGCCTGTGATGTTGTGAAATCCCTGCAGCCTGAGAGTCTATGGGGAACTGGCCCCTGTTGTTTGGAGAGAGTATATTCCAGGAAGCATTTTCATTTTGATTCATTGCCTTTTTCCAATGTTTTCTTGGAAAATTTTCATCAGTTCTAATTCTGCCTTGTGTGCTTCGGTGGCAAACACCTCATGGCCCAGCCTGGCACACGGAATGTGTGTGTGTGCCACTCAGCCCTGGTTTGGGCCAAGCCTAAAGGCCACCACAGAGCTGCAGCTCCTCAGAGAGCCCTGTGTGCCTGGAGGGTTGTCCTCCAGCACAGGTAGCACATCATATGTGGCTCAAAGGGTTTGGTGCTGTGCTTAGGAGCTCACAGAGCTGCCAAAATGGGAGTGAAGGGGAATTGCTGCCTACCCCAGCAGGAGGTGCCTCACCCCAAAGCAGCAGCTGCATGTTGTGCCATGGTGACCTCAGCTGTCCCTGTGGAGCTATTGCATTGTTCACATTTGCTTTGTTGTGGGTCTGAGTCAGCTGTGCCAGGTTCTGTAATGCAGGAAAAGGTGGCCCAGGTATGGAACAGCCAAGATTGTGCAAAGACAAGGCTACAGCTGTGTTGTAACAGAATAAGCTTTGGTGCCAGGGTTTTTTCAGTGGTTTAAAGGTTGCAGTATTTTCAGGCAGTAAAGAAGCACTTTAGGGTGGGATTTGATTGATGCTAAAACCAATAGCTTTCAGGTGAGCTTCTCCCAGAGGTGGAAGGTGATGGTAGGGGAGGAAGTGTGCAGGTGTTTGCTCTTAGACTTCTGAACACCCAGCCTGAACTGGCTTGGAGAGAGGGGAGCTGGAAAGTTTGCCCTGTTCCTTCTCTTCTTCCTAAACCAGAATAGGATAATAAATTTAGTATTTCACTGGATCAAGAGAGTAGTTGAAGATTTGCTGATACACACTGAGGGCAGAGCTTTGTCCATCTTGTGGAGAGTGTTTTTATTCCCCAGAGTCTATTAAGTCATGGGCTTTGCTGATACCTTCTATGTGTTGAGCTGATTGTTTAATGGTCAAAGTGGCCTGTTTGTTTAGTATCTCTGTATCTCACAGACTAAAGTATTGTTTGGTTTGGTTTGGGATTGTGTCATATCTCTAAAAGCAGTTTATAAATGGGGAACCTAATAAGAGAAACATGAAGTTCCAGACTGTGTGGAGCTGGTAGAGGAGGAGGGGATGAGCTCTCACCTGTGGTTCCCCAAGTCCATCCTTGTCGCCAGCCTGGCTGACACCACAGCAGTGCTGGTATTTTAAGTACCCAGGTGAGTCAGGAGTTAGGAAGGAGAGGAGGGATACAGAGTGACATGTCCAGCTCCAGAGCTGGTCACTTCAAACCATGAATGACTTTAGGGTTTGAGGAATTCATTCTAACGCTGCAGGTGCTTAGGCTGCTCCTTGCAGCAACAAAGACTTATCCCTCCTGGGTTGCACTGTAACATTTTTGCATGCCCTAAATTCACTTAATTTTAACCTAATCACTCTGCATTTTTTAGTGTTTCTGTGCAAGTACCACACTGCTGTCTCAGCAGTAGTAGTGAGCAGTTGAAAGGAGTTAACCGTGCTTTGTAGCTTAATGCCTTATGGTTTATTATTAAGAATAAAGACAAGCACTCCACTATTTTATCTCTAATGTGCAGTTAACTTAATTCCTAATCCTCTGAAGAGATGGTGTTCTTCCCAACGTTTTGGCTTCTGCCTTGCTTTCAAGCTGCACGTGAAACTTCAATTCTGAAATGCTCAGTGCAGAGAGAATTTTAATACATGCATGCATAAATCAGTCTTCATGAGCTTCCCCTTAACCATTCAGGGAGCGTTTTCCTTTCCCTCTGTGCTTACCTGGAATTATTGCTTAGCAGGCTGCTTTGCTGTTCCTTGTGTGTGCAGTGGCCACTGAGTCGTGGTGCTGTGCAAACATGGGCACGGGCTGAGGGGGTGTGAGCTCAGTTCTTCCCTTTCAGTGTTGGGCACTGTCCAAAATTCCTGTTCCTCCTCGGCTGCGAGTCCTTCTTACCATGGCTGCCACCTCCTCCCTGTTATTTCCACAGCTCCCTGCTCGACTGCTGCAATATTCACTGAGGACAAGGGAGCTGTGCTAGGAGTTAATAAGCTTTTGCAAGTAGCTACAGTGTTACAAGGATGGTTTTATTTCTTGTCAGGGTATTACAATGCAAAGGTATTTAGCAAACAGTTTAACAAGCAGAATTTTGGCATTGTCCTGTTCACTTGTGGAGAAACTTGTCTCAGTTCATTCTCTGGGATAAATGCTCCAAAAATTCCAAGATGACATATGTGCTCAGGTTCAGTTTCCAAACTTACATAGTCATGAAAGCCCATTGTTTTAGAGAATTGTTGTCATTGCTCCTCTCTCTTGGGTTCATTTAATTTTAGCCTCTTGCAATCTTTCTGTTCCACCAGCACATTGATCTTGCTCCACTCAGCTAATTGGATTAACTCATTTGCTACATTTATTGTATAGTATTGATTTGATAGTACCAATCTTCCATCTCAATGTAATCTCATATTTTCTCTGGCCTCATAGCAGCTCTGCTAAATGCCCCTCCTGCCCCACCTTTGCACTTGGACTTCATATAAAATCACAACAGTGATTAAAAGCCCTGAGGCTAATCAGGCTCTTCCCTGCAGGCCTGGTGTGCTTTGCTAAGCACTGAAGGCTGAGGTAAAGGTGTTGGATGATGTTCCCACATCTCTTAATAGCTGCTCTATGCTGACACAAGTGACCTCCCAAAACCTTGTATTTCTGCAAGTACTCAGTCACTTGGGTGCTTAGCTTTGGTACCTTTGGGGGAGGCTAAATACCTCAAATATTTGCTTGCCTGTGCTCACTCCTCAAATGTTCAAACTTCTGGCAAGAGCTGAACACCCAAGTTCCCTGGTGACCTGTGAAAATCTCCAGGTGTCTAAAGCATTTAAGTCTTCAGCTTTCATAAAGTCAAGAAATGCTTGCAGTGAGGCAAAGTTTGAATCACTGAAATTAGCAGCAGCAAGAGAGAATCCGTGTAGATCCTGTTTGTAAAGAAAAGGGTTTGCTGTTTGACAGTCAGGTGAGCAAATTCATCTAATTATGGATTCTGCAGAGTTTGAAGCTTCGTGTGCATCAGCTTTATTTTGATTCCTGAAAATGCATGTTTGTTATGTCAACTGCATTCTCTAAAAGCCTGGAATTGTGCTCTGGTCTGGTCAGTGGATTTTCAAATGAGCTGAGATTTTCTCCAGCCTAACCTGGCTTTGCTTGTCTTTGGATGACCTCATCTTGTGGGAGGCTCCAGCCACCTGCCCCAGGTGAGGAGGGGACTGAGTGATCACTAAGGCTGATCCTTTGCAATGAGTTCCTTGGGATCCTGGCAGTTCTCCTGTTTGCTCCAAAACAGGACTCCAGTAATGACTTCTTTTGGCACAGGGGAGATGGAAGGCACAGTGTTCTGCCTGTCCCTTTTTGCTGTTGATTCACAGCGCTTGTTCCCACTCAGGCTGGCTGTGCAGTCCAGAGCAGAGGTTGATGCTCACACACAGAGACTGCAGCTTCATTTTCTGTCTCACTTTGCAATTGTCACAGGGTTTTAAAGAACATTTTCATTATTCTGTGGCAGTTGTGAAACACTGCCATGGTTTGACAGCTTCTATGCCAAATCACTGCTCATCATACAGATGAATTTCTCTTTCACTTTCAGTGTCAATATTTCACTTTCCTGAGATCCAAAGCTGCAGCTTAAGCGAGGAGAGGACAACCATCAGAAAGTAACAGGCTGTAGACATGAGGGGTGTGTGGATGCTGTCATAGGGATGCCAATAGAAGATGTGACTGTGAGGGATTGAGAGATTTTTTTTTGTGCTATTTGACATTACATTGACTGAAAATTTGGTTATTCCCTTAAGAGCTTGGGTAGAAACAGCTAGACTGCAGAGGGGGGTGGGGGAAACACAGCAGAAAAACTGCTAGCTGTACCTGCTCAACCTTAGCCATTCCTTGAGAAAATAAGCCTTTTTCACTTCCTTCCCTTGTGACAGTTTATTTCTGACTGAGGTTTTTCTTCTATTTATTAATAAAGAAGTAACCTTACACCTCAGAGAAAGGATTAATACTACTCTAACTTGCTAATTTCTCTCACTTCTTTGAGGAAACAGTGCACTAGCTGACAGCAGGTTTTGGGAGGTCCAGCCCTGGGCTGTGGATGGCTCAGGGACTTCACACAAATATGTGCTCAGTCTGGGACTGTCTCCAAACATTAGTGCAAGGCTCTTGAGATTGGAATAGAAATTATTTAGGGCAAGACTTAAAAGGAGCAGCTGAGGTCACCCGTTTTGGTCAGCCTGGATAGGAGAAGGCTGAGGGGGCTCTCTGAGCAGGCTGCACCCTCCTTGGGGGTCAGTGGAGGGGAGGTGCTGGTCTCTGGTGACCCCAAGGGGACATGAGGAAGTGGAGACTGGACATTGGGAAGGGCTCTCTGCTGAGGGGTGCTTGGTCCTTGAAACAGGTTCCCCAGGGAAGTGCTCATGGCACCAAACCTCCCAGAGTTCAAGAAGCCATGGAGGACATGTCTAGGAGGTTTAGTTTTTGGCAGTGCTGCAAGGAGCGAGGAGTTGAGTCATGCTCATGGGTCCCTTCCAGCGTGGGGGATTCTGTGGTTCAGAAACATCCCATTCTCTTGTTTAATGGAGTAAACACTGCCAGACAAGCAAGCACCTCAGCCCAGCTCAGCTGCCTGCACCCAGTGGAGGTACACTGGGGTGGAAGTGTCAGCCAGGTGTTCCTAAGTGGGTAGAAACAGGCTCATTATGGCCTGGACACGTTCACACCATGAGACAAAAAGCCTCTGCTGAAAGGCTGTTTTGCAGTGGGTAACTTTATTTTAAAAAACTTCAAAGTAGGGTTTGTTTCTGATAGTAGCTTCTCTAGAATTAACTCCTGCTTGGCAACTACCTGAGAGGCATGGATGTGCTCTGGTACAATTTAGCACTGTCCAACACAGCATGACAGGGGTCTGTTACTTCATCTCAGAGCAGCTAACAAGCAGAGAGTGTTTGTTGGTGTTTGATCAGGGGATTGGTGTTAAAAGCCAGATTATTATAAAAATGGGGATAGTTTTATAGACATGGAAGTATCTGGTTGAGCAAAAATAACAACTACCAGGTGGCTTGTGTTAACCAGGTAAATAGGGCTAAATTATGGTTTCGATGCAGAGCTTGTGGAGGATATCCAGGAATTTAATAAGCTCCAAGAGCGTAAGAAATTCCTACGGGCCCAGTCTTGCAATGCACTCTGCAAATGGACTTAATTGAGTTGTAATGAGGCCAGTTATGGGCAACTGTTCCACCTGCATGCAGCTCTTTGCAGGACTAGGTTCAAACTCACAAGTGCAGCATATGTTAGAGCAGTATTTAAAAAATTTCAAGTTGACAGAAAGCATCAGAACACTTTATTTCTGCTTTAATTCAAATTGCCTTGTAATGCACCTCCCTGCAAAGGGGCAGCTGAGAGGAACTGGCTGAACCCAACCTGCACCAGGAATGTTTGGGATGAATCTTCTAAGGTGTTCGTGTTATGATCTGGCACAAAGTGATCCTGCTGAGAAATTATGCATCAGTCTGTGACTAAAAATTACCTGAGAAGGAACTGCCAGAGGAAAAGGTTTGTGGTGGGCTTCTGGTCTTCAAAAGCCATGGAGCCAATAGATTGTTGAAAGTGTGGCACACTTGTGTGTTCCTGCTATAAACAGTTGGTTTTGTTAATAAAAAGTAATATGTTCTTACATCCTTAAGTATTAATAGCCAGTACAGGAGAGAGCATTCTGATCAAGATTTAATTTTATTTATTTAAATTCCTGACAGTGTTTACACACTGACCATTGAAAAGAATAGCGAATACTTTCAAACTTTTTATTTAGAAATAAAATTGGCTATGGGGCTGACTAATACTGCTGAGGATTGGGTTCCAATTATGGGACATATCAGAGGGGCTGACAAACACAATTCCCTGAATGGGATCTTGGAGGGAGGATGTGGTGCTGCAGTGATAACTTGTGCCTTACAGTTTTCATGCCAAGATGCTTCCTCTGGAGGTGAGAGAACCATGTTTGAGTAAAATGCACGACTTGATTTCATCACATTTGGGGTGGAAGGTAGGCAAAGTTTGAGGATCCTTTATTAAAAGCAAGTTGAGGTTATTTAAACTGCATCCCACACATCAAGTGCTTTTCTCCACACTGCTCCTGTCCCATTCTATTGAACTTGCCCTGAGGCTTACAAGTAAGTCTCTGCTGAAATATAATAATTGCTGTCTAACCATGTCTTAAATAGGTAAAAATGATCTATCGATACATAATAAACAGAGATAACGAAATATTTAATTCATGTTTTCTGAAAGTCTCAATTATTTATATGTGGGTATCAATTACAGTTTGCATTTAAACAGAATTCAGAGTAGTAGCATTCCATTCACTTACTCTAAATTAAATGGCAGTATGTTTCACTTAATATAAATTGTGTGTGATTACTTACAATCAGTTTAAATCAATAAGTTTGTGATGGATTTTTACCCGGTGCTGTGGTTTCTCAGTAATAAATCCCTTGTTTAGTCCAGAAGGCATTGCTTCTTTTGGCAGCTTTCCATGCATTTCAGTAATGAGTATTGGATAGGCACAATTTCAGCAAATCAGCATTTAAGAAGGAAAAAAAAAGCCCCCATAGAGGATAAACACATTAAAAAAATCAATTTACCTCAACTAGTCCCAATTCAAATTAATAGAATTCTCTGCTCTGAGAATCTTGGAGTCTGTTCCTTGTAGCCAAAATCTGTGTATATCCTGGCTTAATAATGTGAAGGCAGGGAATGGGAATGTGGTCTGTGATTCAAGGCTTGGAAGCTTTGTTACTACATCCTCAGAGGACAGGTGTAGAATATTATTTTGCTTGGTTGAACGGAGTCACAAGCTGGCTTGACTTGTTCCTGAGGTTGTGCCTCCCATCTGCAGAAACCATTGTCCCTGCCCCAGAAGAGAAGACTCCAATGGCCTGGAGGAGGATGCCCTCGAGAGCTTGCATGGTGGTCATGGAGAGCAATAAGAGATATCCCAGCTGCAAAGGTGTGGGTGGGTTTTAACAGGACTGAGGAAAAGAGCCCCAAGAGGCAGCAGGCACTTAGGGATGGTGACGTCCTGGATTCTGCTGATTACCTTGAAATATGGCTTGATGCAGAGATGGGTGTGGAGGTTGTTGGTGAGCTCCTTGAAGATGGAGAAAGAGGTCAGAGAAGAGATGAGTGAGGGGGGACCTCAGCAGGGAGAGCCCAGGCTCTGCTCCAGGCCCAGCAGTGGCACCAGAGCCACGGGCAGGGACGGAGCCCAGGAACTGCCCCTGCACAGGAGGCAGAACTTCTGCCCTGGGCAGTGCCCAGCCCTGAACAGGCTGCCCAGGGAGGGGCTGGAGTCTCCCTCAGCGGGGATACTGCAGAGCCCTCTGCACACAATGCTGTGCCCTGTGCTCTGGCATGGCCCTGCCTGAGCAGGGAGGTGGCACCAGGGACCCTCTGGGCTCCCTTCCAGCCTGGCCCACTGAGGGATTCTGTAATGTGGGCTCTAGGGACGATGGAGCCCAGTTACAGCCAGCCTGGCTGTGGCACCTCATGGGTACAAGGGACAGTCTTCACCCCACTTACTGGTGAACTTCTGCAGAAAATATTTTAGTCTAAAGCATCTCCCTATCTCAATCACATGGGGATGGTGGCAGTAATTAATTGAGTCAGAGTGGAGAAATTGGTTTTCATCTTCCTGAATGGAAAGCTGCTCCTAGGCCAGGAAGCTGTTCCCCATCTCTCCTGTGACTCTGTTCCCCATCTCATTCCTGCTCACATGTGAGCATCTGGATTGTTGGGCTCTCTCCCATTTCACGCCTGAGCTGCTGGTTAGAAAAGGCACACCCTGGCACAGTGCTGCTTCCCAAGCCTGAGCAGGCTTCACAAAGGGATTCTGAGAAGAAATAAAGCGTGGAAATGAATTAGGGAAATCCTGAGTTTCAAAGAGTGCCAAGAAGTCAGGGAATGCCAAGTGTTGCATGGGATGGCAGCAAGAGAGCAGTGTAGGGAAGGGTCTGTGGGCAGAGAGCAGTACAGTGTAAAACAAGCCTTTGTTTTGATGCAAACACAGTTCAGAGGTGACTTGCACAAAATCACTCAACTTTGATGTAAGCCTTGGAGTTAAGGATATTTGCTGTCATTTGCTGGGTGCTCTGTTTTTCTGTATAAATTGTCTGTCTTTTCATGCTTTTCTGGAGCATGGGGTTGTTTGGGAATCAGGTTGGCAATTGTGGGGCTCCTGCATCCAGAAGGGTGTAAAGGGATGTTTAGCAGCATGGATTGCCTTTTGTTGTTTGAGGTTCTGCAGATCTGCTGGCCATTTTGGTAAGAAATAGCAGCTATTGGTGGTTGTTTCTATTAAGCAGAACAAAGTGTACTGGAATGGATGTTGTGGTCCTTCATCTGTTTTCTCTGAAGCACAGAGGTGCTTCATTCATGTTTGTTAACACTGACCTGTGACCTCCATGTATGTGTTCTGTGTGTGCTGGCTAGAGTTGTGTCCCTGGCCTTTCCCTGCTGCTTTAGATGGTTATAGAGTGGTTTGGGTTGGAAGGGACCTTCAGGATCCTCAAGTTCCATGTCCCCAGAGAGTGACCCAGCTGTCCCCTCCCAGTGCCTTCCTTCAGACTTGCAGTGTAGGAATCAGTCAGTTGCACTGGAATGGAAACTTCTTTGAGAAATCCTCGCCTGTGAGCCCAGCTGAAAGTGTAATTATAGCACAGGGGAGACAGGGTGCTGTAATTGAATTGTTGCTGATAGACAGTGAAAAATGACTGTCCTTTGAAGACTGTGCCCATCCTTTTCTCTCTATCGCCGTATCTGTTTTGAGATCAGTTTGTGGTAATCACAATAGTTGGCATTTCTCATCCCTGGAGCCTTTCGGGTCTCATCCCTTCAACATAATAACCACTTGGACTTCTTGACCTGTGCTTTAAGCCCCTCTCGAGGTGCTCCAAGGGGATACTTTAAGGAAGAAATATGTTCACTGCAGTCACAAGCTCCCTTCTTCTCTGCATGTGGATACCACAGCAATTGCACAACAGCAGGAGCTGCTGATAAAGTGCCCTGTCATTGTGAGTGGAGGCTCTGATGTTCCAGTGCTGGGGCACACAAGTTGCAATGGTGCCTCAGGGGCTGTGGTTACCTTCAGCATATTTACCACATCCAAAGTAGGGCAGATGGAAATGGCTTTCTGTGAGGAGTATTCCTCTGGCACAGAGCTGTGCACCTACCTCTGATGTGTGTTATTGGTAAAGACCATTTGCCAGTGCCTCACAGTCCTACATGCCTTTTTTTTTTTTTTTCTTGTCTTTTAGACAAATATTTGGGTGCCTGCAAAGATTTTGCATAGCTGCTGGGAAAATCCCTCCCCATAACCACCTACACTCCTGCTGAAACCTTTGGCTGAGCAATCCTACTGTCTTTAGTAGGAAAGGGTGCTGCAGGCAGTGGCTGAATCCTGGGGTTTGTGGGATGGTTTGGGGTGGGGTAGTGAAAGACATTCTCAGCAATAGCAGTTCCTAAACTTCCTCCTTGGGAAGGGGAGCTGGTGGTGCAGGGTGCTCTGATGGAGCATGGGTGTTCTCTCCTATCTCCCAGTGCAGACTGGTGCAGAGCAGTGTAATTAGCATGTGCCTAATCACTTGAGTCACACACAGCTGGTCCTTTGCACTGTAAGGCTGTGTGAACAGACTTGATTTCCCCCCAGCCCTTGCACGTGAGGTGTAGGTGGTTGTGGTGTAGGTGTGTTTGAACACCTCGAGGTTTGCCATTTGGAAACGTGGTTTCTCCCTGCCTGTTAGGGCAGCAGTGCTTTCCTGCAGTCATCTGTATGCTGCTTTCCACCTTTGGGTAGCTGTGCCCTTTGGTTCAGGCTTGCTCAACATCTTTGCCACTGTTACAGCTGATCTGTATTCCTGTGGATGATGATGATGCAGTTTAATGTTGTGAAATTTTGGAGGGGACTTCGATTTGCCTTGGCCTTACCTTGTGTTCATGAGTAATTTCTGAGAAGATGCTGACTGAATGATGCTGAACCCTGACAGGTAATGAGGCTGCAATCAGAGGAGGCAAAAAATGTTCTCTGCAAAACTCCTTCCCTTTGTGCTCGTTTCTCTGAGGAAGAATGCTTAAATTGATAAATCTGAACAACAGAAAGTTCTGGTTCCTCTCCTCTCCTTGAGAGAATGGGAATGTCAGACCAAACTCCCCTGCCTGGCTGGGGAGGGGTGTGCAGCAGCCTGGTGTCACAGGCAGGGGAATCCTCCCAAATCCTGCCCATCCCATCATCTGACACAAAGTATTTGTGTGGCTGAAGTTTGTGTGAAGGCAAACTGCCTGCAGAAAGGATTTGGAGCAAATGGAAATGTTGCTCCAGCAGGACCCAGGAGGCCCCCACTCACTGCTTAGTCTTATTTCATTAAGGAATGGATGGGGAAAGTGAGAGAGAGGGACACACTCCACTCATAAATAAAATCCTGCTGTAGTTTGGAAACCCAGACAATTACAGATGGATTCATTTACTGCTGGGCTACTGAAGAGTCAGAGAGCTGCAAGTGCATTCAGATTTCCCTCTCTCCAGTGCTAAATGGTTTCTTCTCTCTCCATGAAGACCTGGAGACAGCAGCTTCTCAAAATACCTGCTGGTGGACTGAGCCATCTGCTAAAGAAAACAAGTTTCTTTTACAATTCTATTTTCTATCATCATGTACTGTTGTGTCAGACTGTTTTCTGCAAATAACTTGCAGTTCTTTTGGCAAGAAAGGGCCTGACAAGTGTGCAGTCGGTTCAACAAAACAATTTTTTAGAAGCTGAAGACTTTCCACACATAGAAGGGATAGAGTCCACCCCCTGCACCCCCATTGCATTCTTAGGTTAAGGAATGAATCATGGACTTTGAGCAGTCTATATTAAAAGGGATTGTGAACATGTTTCTTTTCTTCTCTCCCTCCCCTTTTCCCTTTGACTCCCTGTTGAGTTGATGGTAGTAAATTTTTATAGCCAGTAAAGATGTGACCAGGGGCTTTACCAGCATGTAATGACCAATGAACTGGTGTTGAATGCAGGGGCTTTGGAAGCTCAGGTGGGAGTTTGTAGGTTATCTACAAACAAAGCTCCTTTTCATAGCAGCAGTGTGCTCAAATAAGATGCTGGGGGTTTGCCACAGCTCTGCTGCCCGACATTTAGCAGCTTGTATCCCATCCCTGCCCCCTGACTTCCAGAAAGGATTGTCTGCGTGGTTGCTGCTGTAGCCTGGCTTCATTTCAGTTGCAAACGGGGGTTATTAGTATTCCACAAATACCCGGTTAGGCACTTGGGTTTCTCAGCAGAAGGGGAACTTAAAACAAGAAGAAACAGGAATGGACGTGAGGCTTGGGATAGATGTCTCCAGGAGAGCTCGAGGCTTTGCCCAGAGGCTCAGACTTTGTCACTGACCTGGGCTTCCCTCAGAATTGCCCCCCCCAATATTCTTCCCACGCGTTCTTTCCCTTTGTACCAAAGGCAGGCTTTGAACTGGTGTTTTATTCTGTGCCTCTTTTCTCTGCCGGGCACAGGGAGGATTCCTCTGCTGCACTCCCAAAAAGCAGAGCGGAATGGAGAGCTGGGGCAGTGCCTGTGGGTACTCTGGGAATCAGCAGGTCCGGGGCTGAAGGGGGGATACCGGGAGCCATCCCCCTGCCCTCGGGGTTCCTCGTGCTGCCTCGGGCTTTGTCCTCCCGTTTCCCCTCCGTCCCGTCTTTGGCTCCAGCTGGGCCATGTCGGATCAGCACGGATAAAGCTGCAGTGCCGAGTCCTGGGACCGCGGCAGGCTCGGGATGGAGCAGCGAACTGCGCCGAGGAGAGGAGCACTTGGCTCTTGCCATGGCTGAGTGTGGCTGAAGAGCATAAATGATTCGGGATGCACAGCCTGTGGCCGCTTTCATCTCGCCAGGGGATGACCCTACAGTGTCCTTTCTGGGTGCTTTGAAAATTTTCTGGAGTAAAGGGGGCTCTCCTCTCCCCTCACTTGCTCGCCCGTTCCAGTGAGAGAGGAAATTTTGCATCTCTGGACTCTTAGCATGACAGTGCTTTTTATGCAGAAAACTGGCTTGGTTTGGTTTTTCCCCTTTCCTTTCTATTTTTTCTGATAGTTGATTTGAGCTGGTTCCAACCTAACTTTAAACCAAAGTTTTTCTCTCTGTCCTGAAGGGTTGAAGCCATAATCACTACTTTCTCATTTAAATTCTAAAATTACCTTTCAAATCTTACCTTTTCATTTCTTTTGTGAAGGTCTTCTCTGGCCTTTTAAGGGATGAGCAAACACAGTTTCAGTAGTGCAGGGTTGGTAAAAGGCCAGGAATCACTCCCTGCCCTCATGCCACAGAATTTACACAATCCCAGCTTGTAGCATTGCAGGTGACTTTTGACATCTTAACTACACAGCCCTGTAGAGTTGGTTCCATGTCAAGGGAGTGTTGGTGGCTCAGGCTGGGGAATGTGGTTTGCTTGTTCACTCTTTGTGGTTTGTTTTATTTCTGGAAGCTGTGCTTGGGCAAAAGAGAGCAAGGTACTACTCTGTGTCTGTTCATCCCTAGAATGATGTGTGCCACGGGGCTGATTCCTGCCTGGAGAGCTGCAGTGCTCAGCTGGGAGAGACTGAGGTACAGGGCAGCACCCCTGAGCAGCAACAGTGAGGGGAATGGGGAGCAGCCCCAGAGTGGGGAGCCCTGATCCCTAGAGAGGCTGAGAGGGAGGTGGAGAGAAATGAGGTTTATCCCTCCCTGCAGGTTCACCTGGGAATGGCAGTCCTTGTCTCAGCCCCTTTGCTTTGGATCTGGCACACCTGCTGCATTTATGTTTTTGCTGTTGCAGCATTTAATCTGCTTTCGTTTGTTTTCTCCCGAGCCAGCTCTGGAGGTTCAGTGTGCTCCTGGTATTTTTGCTGTGTTCACTTGAAAGGGAAGGTGTAGGCAGCTCCATCTCCCAGCTCTCACTGACGCAGGATCTGTCACATAAATCCAAGCATCAAAATGTGTTTGCTGTGGAGGCAGGGCTGTTTTTTGATTATCCACCTTATTACCAAATCCATTGCTCTCAGGCAAGTCTGGGGAACCTTTTCCTTGCTAAAGGCTGTACACACCGTTCAAATAACTTTGACAAACTACACATTAAACCACACAGTTGTGGTTATTCCCCCTTCTGCTACTGTTGGATAATTTTGCTGTGGGCTTTATGAAATGAGTAGGTAGCTGTAGTGAGCCAGAGGGCTGCAGATTCACCACAAGGCCTTCACAGGCTAATGAGCTTTCTCTTAATGGTGTCATAAAGCTGATGCTGCTGGAGGTGTAATGTCACTTCTCAGCTTGAAGTCAGATACTTGCAGATGTGCCTGTCGTGTTTCCCAGCTGAGTCAGCCCCTGCCAAGCAGCTGGACCTTGTGGGAACTGTTGGTAACTGAGCATGTCCTTTGTAGGAGAATGACCAGAAAATAGCCCTGGACACCAGCCCACCCTGTGTCCCACGGGGAAGAGACAGCTCCCAATTGCACACATGCATCAGGGCTTGGAAACTGGGAAAAGCAGGCATCCCTTGGTGAAAAGAAACTGTTTTGGCAGGTGTCCTGTGTGCCATGCAAAATCTCTTGAAAGAATTAGATTTTAGGTTTTTTAACAGAGTCTTGAGCAACATCAAAGGACTTAAAATATGACAAAGCTTTTTTGTTAATGGCCAAGTTAATGAAGCCCTGAAGTGATTTGCCTTTGCAGGTAGCAGCATCTTCATCACTGGTGGCTGCTAAGGTCACATTGGGTAAACACCTTTTGGGAATAGTGGAGATTCCAGCTGACCCTGTCTGGGGCTGGGGGACAGATGAGAAGCACTTATCCTCTTCCTGCCCCCTTGCCCAGTGTTCAAACTTTGAAAATTAACCATGCACCTTTATTGTGGTACCTGCTGGCCCTGAGCCTCAGCTGTTTCCCCTTCCCAAACTGATTTTGAGCAATGGCAGTCCACGCTTGTAGTGACTGGTGCTGCATTGTGAGGGCATCCCAGGCCACCTGAAGGTCAGAGGTGCTGTTGACTTTTGGAGAGCAGTGCTGGGAAAACAGGGCAGGATCTAAGACTCTGAAGGGACTCCTCTAATTCTTTGAGGTTTTGTGAGTTTGTGCTTTATGGGTGAAGTCTGTGTGAACCTTATCTCCCTCAAAGTGTGAAGAAAACATCCCTGAGCAATCTGGTTTAGTGGAAGGTGTTCCTGCCCATGGCAGGGGGGTTGGAATGAGATGAGTTTTAAGGTCCCTTCCAACCCAAACTATTCCAGGATTCTGTGCTCTCCCTCCCTCAAAAAGTGGCAAGTTATATAAAGGAGGGGGTGTGTAGGAAAACCCTAGTGAAAGCATACAATAGTTTTTGCAAGCAATTAAGTAGGAGATAGCTTTTTTGGCTCTGGAAAGAGTAAACAAGTAGAAAATTATGGTCATTTGATGGCAGGAAATCTATTTTTTTGTCATTACTGTATATTGGACACATCAGTGAATGAGACTGTTTAAACCCCGATCAGCCACCAATCCACACAGGATCACTTTTTTCTTCCTCTTTCTTTTAATTTATTTTCATTTCTGAGATTGACAGATTCAAGTATGAAAGGCTTTAAATAGGTGATCGTTCTCATCTCAAGGCTTTGCCTGGCTTTTTAGTTTTCAAATCTCATTTTGGAACACATTGCATTAAATTACATGAAATTACCAAGCACTTTAATTACTTTCTTTTAAAAGCCCAGGCCATTCTTATCTGCTGCTATTGCTTACAGGCTGCAGCACAGAAAAGTGATTTGCTGATGCAATACCACGTCCCTTAATTGTATTGTGCTCCAGGAGATGAGGAGGAGTTCCCAGCCATGGCTGTGTGAACTTTGGGAAGCACCGCACCCAAATTCCAGCTGACTGCAGGGCTCTGACAGTGCCCCACATGTGAAGGGACTGAAGAGCCAGCTGTGTTCTTGAGTTGCTTTTGCAAAGAGAAGCAGCCCATCATTGATTTGGAGATGGAGATGAATGGGTTGTTTTATCCTTTCAGGTGTTGCTCCTAATGCTGTCGATGTTGCCTTGCTGCTGTAAAGTTTTGGTACCTGGAAAGGCGAGGTAAAGAAAAGCAGAGCAAAATGGAGCAAGGGATGAATTTACAAAGCTTCTAATTAAAAAAATATCAGTGAGGAAAGCATTGTTGTTTGTAATTGGAACGGACTGTGGGATCTTCCCATACAAATTACCATTTCTAATTGACTTGTAGGAGAGTGCTCTCCCTGGTTTTCCTGCAGTGGTGTTGCTAGGAAGTGTTGCTAGGCAACCCCTCAATGACTGAACCGACCTTTAAGATAAATATATGTATTTTCTCCCCATTTTGATGCTGGAAAGCAAACCTCTATTTTGTCTCTGTGCTGGCCTTTCTCTGGGCAGGAGGAGTTCTTTGGGCAGGGGGTTGCTGAATAATAGTCTGCTTAAGATTTGGCAAAGCTTTTTTGTAGGCACAACCTTTTTGTCTGTAACATTCTCAGGAGCTCAATTTTTTCCTTGCAATGTGAGCAGCAAAAGTTGACAAATAATATCTTGAATTATTTATCTGATTAATGTAGTGATCTTTATTGAATAAATCATTGAAGAAACCCTTTTCACTTTTCCCTCAGGTGAGCAGGAGCAGGCAGGGCAGAAGCAGAGCATGAAATGGCTGTTGGTGCAGTGTCAAAAAGAGGATTTAAACCCTCCCATGTTGCCCAGGCCTTCTCCTAAGAATCCTGGTGGGACAGGGCAAAGCAGCCACTGGGACCTGTTGGGAATGGTTTGCTTTTACCAGCTGTCTTTGAAGCAAGTCTCTTGGTTTATTATTCTGTTCAAATCAATTGTGCTGATAATTTTTGGAATTCTTTTGCCTCATGAAAAATGTGTCAACTCTTTAATGTTTTTCTTTCCAGGGGAAGAACTGGAATAATCTGTAAGGTTCTGATTTAAAAGTACCTCTTGTTAAAGACAAATTGCAGAAAGGTACAGAGATATTCTGTGTTTTTCCTTGGCTGAGGCTGACAAATCAAAACGCCAAGGTTTGCTGAGGGAGTGTTGAGTGCCAGGCATGTAGGAGTTCTGAACTTTGGTGCTACCAGAGAACTGATATGGAGCTTTTGCTCCCCAAAATACCCAGGCAGAGGTGGACATCCCTTAGGAATCCCTCTCCAGCTCGAAGCAGGGAGCAGGAGGAGGGTCCTGAGCAAACCAGGCTATTATGGTGCTGTTCCTCTTGCAAACCCTTAGCTGAAAGAAGAGAATAGAAGTCAAGGTGAGGGGAAGCATGAACCCCTTGCAGGCTCTGAGAAGGAGGGAAAACAGAGCAGCCAGGGGCTGCAGGGAAGCAGGATTGGCTTGGCCAGTGCTCAGCAGCCACAATCTGCCACGTCCTGGGTCCTTCTGTCCCCTGCTTTCCTCCCCCAGCCAGGCCTGGGAATGAGAACATCTCTAAACTTCCCAGTAACTTCCCAGCTGTCCCTGGGCCCAAGTGTAACCAGTCTTGGAGGATGCTGTGCTTTACTTTTTGAACTATTTTTGCCAACCTGCTGCAGCCCTGTTGAACATCAGATCTCTTCTTCCCCACCCATTGCCCCCCATCTCTGCTCTCTGCAGAGGAGACCCCTGGTTTCTGGCAGTGTTACAGGCACCCAGCTGATGCAGTGCTTGTTCTGGAATAAACCCAGTCCAAATTAAAATAAGCCCTGGGTTTTGTTTTTCCAGAATTGAGGTGTTCAGCCACTTTGTCTCTATGTATGAAGGACAGACTGTTCCTGTTGGTGAGTTATCCACCCTCTGTACAATATCCCCTCTGGGGGGGAATTTTCCTTCTGCTCTGGCTGCAGCCAGGTTGGAGTAGCTGTGTCTGAGACAGCAGTGGGGGTGAGAATGAGCCTGCCAGGGAGGAGCAGCAGAGCCTTACAGTGAATAATGCTGCAAGAATTTCTGAAAGAAGGTGGCTTTGGCAGCTCTCTGTGCACTGTAGGACCTGTTCCTACTACATGTAGCAAGGATTTGGGATGATTAGCATGAAATTGAATTGTGTTAATCAATCTCAGGCAGGAGCAGAGCACAGAAGTGACGAGCCTGTAATTTCATTCCTTCCCATCCCTCAACTAACAGAGCTGCAATCCCAGCTCAAAGGGGAGCAGCCACTCCTGGTGGTGGTGGGAGAGTCAAGGCTCTGAGTGACCTTTGCAAGGGAACAGGGTTCTGATTCACTGGAGCAGCCCAGGGATCTCCTGGTGATGAAGTGGAGACTGGTTCATTAGTATTTGGTCTTGTCCTTGCTCTTACCTCAATGTCTAGGAACAAGAGTTGTTTTAAAATGGGCTGGAATGGAAGCATTAGAGGACTGGGACAGGGTATCTTATGGATATGAATATATTGTATTGCCAAATTTAAAAATCCAATAAGATACCTGATTACAATCAACAAAAAATGCAGTCGTGCATCAGAGTGTACAAATGGGTGTCTTCTCTCCTTGTTCAGAGAAAGTATCAAGGGTGCACACAGTACATCACAGAGGCATTAAAGTGATTAAGTTGTTTGTAGAAAGTCCAGATTCTGCAAATACTTAGCTTTGCTATGTGTGTAGTCACAATGAAATTGGGGAGAAATCATAGGATGAAATCATCTAGGGTGGAAGGGACTTTAAGATCATCAAGTCCAACCATTCCCTTATGCCTGCCAAGGCCTCCACTGCCCCATGACCCCAAGGAACACATCCACAGGGCTGTTAAACCCCCCCAGGGATGGGCACTCCACCACTACCCTGGGCAGCTGTGCCAATGCCTGACCAACCTTCAGGTGAAGATGTTTTTTCCAGTATCCAAATCTAAACCTCCCCATGCCCAGCCTGAGGCCGTTCCCTCTCCTCCTGTCCCTGTTCCCTGGGAGCACAGCCCGACCCCCCCGGCTGTCCCCTCCTGTCAGGAGTTGTGCAGAGCCACAAGGGCCCCCCTGAGCCTCCTTTTCTCCAGGCTGAGCCCCTTTCTAGCTCCCTCAGCTGCTCCTGGGGCTCCAGATCCTTCCCTGGACATGCTGCAGCCCCCCAGGGTCTGCATTGTCCTGAGGGGCCCAGAGCTGCCCCCAGCAGTGCACCTGACAAGCCCTGCCCTGGTCCTGCTGGACACACTGGGGCTCATCCAAGCAAACTTAGTCTCCTGAAATTTAATTTCTGGAGGAAAGAAGCTTTCATTGTTTTTACAGTGTTTAATGCCAGTCAGTTGCTAAACATTTCAGCAAGCATTTCCAATTGTTTTCATATTATGGAGACATAGTTGATGTTTTGGTTTGGAGACCCCTATAAACTTGGACATTACCAGCAAATAAAACATAAATTTATATTTGGCTTTACAGTGTTAAGTAGAGTAACTACACTATACCTCAATCCTTCCTGCAAGCCACTCTCCTCTAAAATAGGAGGTATTATTGTGGTGGTATTCAGAAATCACTGAACATTTACAGTGTGTTGTTCAGAAATTACTTTTAATTGAAATAGAACAAAACTGGCAATGCTACGTAGCTGGAGAAAGTATTCAAAATTCCACAGCTTGCCACAGACTACCACAGCTTTCAGAATATATTGATTTTGCCACATTAAACACGATATGTGATGCCAGGGCCCAGACTGAGAACTTGTAGCATGAATAATTTACCACCTAGATGAGTGAGCCTGTCTCCAGCAGTATGGAGAGAAACAGCCCTGTGAGCTGAGGCTCTGCTCTCAGAGCCAAGAGCCTTCTTGGAAGGGGGAGCATGTGATGTTCAAAGGCCTCTGGAGGGTGAGAAGTTGTACACAGCAAGAAAGAAATGTCTCACTCATCTCGTGGCTTCCCTTCCCTGCCTGAAGATGTGGGAAGTTCTACGGATGCATGTCTGATGTGGGCAGAGTTCCAGGTGCTCCTGCTTGGAGAAGGCAGAGGGCTCTGCAGGGCAGGGCTCAGCCAGGAGAGAGGAGAGCCCAGGAAAACCTGCTGTGGAGAGGCTGCCTCTTGTTCAGCTCTGTCAGGCTCTGGGTGCAGACTGCTGCTGCAGGCAGTGAGAAGGCTGTTAGAAAGCCTTCTGTCATGTCCTGTGGTTTGGATTCAAGGATGGATCTGTCTGGAACAGAGGGTTTGCTCACACAAAGACTCTGACCCAGGGATTGTTCTGCAAAATGAATCACGAGAACTGCAGGTGCTTCCAGTTCTATGGAAACATAAAAACTTGGTACCTCACAGGACTTCATCAGCACAGATGGTTTTCCACAGAGCTGCTCACATCCTGTTTTCTGAGAGGTTTTTGACTTGCCCATTTAATTGGCATTGTTATTTACAAGCTAACAATTCCTCTACTCCTTTCCCTCACCCAAAACACCCAATACTCTGCCTCCCTGCATCATTCCTTCCTGTTTCTTAAGGGGAGGACAGAGAGCATCAACCAAACAAGTGAAAATGCACAACAACTAACATATATTTTGAATAAACCAGCAAGCTGACACTTAGTGTGACACGTGGAGGAGGAAATTGGAAGTTGATAAACAGGAATTGTTAACATTTTTCTACAAGGAATCTATGAGAAGATAAATGGTGGGGGAATGTCATTCCTTCTTTCTCATCTTCCCTGTCTCCTTTGCCTCCCTTTGCATGGATTTATATGAAAACTTGTGGTTCAGAAAGTGTCACATGTTCCTGATCAGATCCCCAAACCAAGGAATCTGCAGACCTGGGCTCATCCCCTGCTCTGGGGTTGTTTCTGGGCACATATTTTCACTGCCCTGGGCCTTCAGTGTCCCACCCTCTGTAAAAGGGTACCTGACACATCTGTTCACATGCAGACCTGCAGGAAATTAATGGAAAGAAATTTCAGTTTGTACACTGGATTTGAATCCCTGAGTGGGAACCTGATAAAATTTTTGTGGTTTTTCTAACCACAATTTTACAAAAATGTTGCTGTCTTCTGAAACCCAGACACAGTGTGGGAAATGAAAGGACCATGAAACCCTGGGATATGAAGAAATGCTAATAAAAAGTGATTGTACTGAATGGCTCAGGTTTTGGATTTCCAGAATTAGTCTTGTCAGCCTTTACATTGACTTGGGCTTGGTTCTGAGGTACGAGTTCTTTGCCATAACGTCAAAGCCCAGATTATTCTAATTACTGTTATCAGTGTAAAACTTGTGTTCACTCTTCTAACTTTGCTTGAAGGAATCCTCAAATGAGTTGAAGTTCTGGTCTAGAGTCATGGTCATGCCTGGATACAAAAAGCCTCTGCTTGTATCTGTTCAGAAAAAAAGAGTCCTGACTGTGGTGAGTGATACAGCAAAAAGGTGGTGTTTGGGGCATTATTCTGATTGAACAGTTTAATCAAATATTATCTTGTCAGATAATATGTCAGGGATGTCAGACTTTGTAATTTTTTCTTCTGTACTAATTTGAAAATAAACCAGTGGGAGATTCCAAATCACAGTAACAATTGAACAGAAAAATTAAAATAAAGACAGAAAAACACTGTCTTAAACTGACAGAGTT
>VYZP01057785.1:0-23098 GCA_013400635.1 Hypocryptadius cinnamomeus
TACATCAGTCCTAACACCAGTCCATAATCTGACATGTTGCAAATTTGATGTGAGCTCCTATTTCACAGCAGAAATTTCCGTGTAACCTGGCATGTAGGCTTAAATCAATACATTTTCTGCAAACAAGGTTCCACATTTGCTTTGCAGATTTTTCTTTTTCTGACTCCTAGAAAAAGCTTTGAGCTAAGCGAGAGAAAAATGCCATTATGCCACAATATGAGTGTTTAAAAGGGTGTTATTCTAGCAGCAACACTTGAATGTAACTAGGAAGATTCTCCTGGGTAAACAAAATATCTGAAAAATGTCAAAATGTCTTTAGGAATGCTCTTTATGACTTTAATAAAAGTATCTGGCCATATATCATTTTGTTTGTGTATAATAGCCTCCCATACAGCCTAAAATAGGAATATGAACTCTTGAATCTTGGAAATCTCTGTCTAGTTTTCAAATGCCTAGTGATTCTTTATGTAATCTGAGACACAATTTACAACTGAGATTTGACCTCTGACAATTGATCCCCTTTCCAGCTGCACCATCTGTAGGTTAGGAATTTCACTGATAACATTCTCCCCCATACTCATTGATATCTTCAGGGTATAATTATATTTTGTGAGGTTTTGAAATTCTTTAAAGCTGTAGGATTACACTGGAGCCACACTGAATAAACAGTTACTTTAGATTAATTTTACCAACTGCTGATCCACTCCAATTGCTGTATTTTAAGAGTCCCAAACACTGTTCAGAGAGGTGTTTTGAAAAAAAAAAAATTCTGCTGGTGAAATTATGTAAAAATAAAGAGCTTTGAAGTTAAAAGTTGCTTAATAAATATATTCCATGCTGTGTGTGCTTCTTTTACATAAGTATTCAGGAATGTATTTTAGAAAAGTCTTCTAATTGCTAGGACAACCACCAAAACTATTTTATTAGCATTAAGGCAAACAGCATGAGCAATATGATTATCTTTACTAACTTTGTCTTGATTTTCAGTCATTTTGATATGCAAGTAATTGCTTTCTTCTCTCACTTCACCAGCAAAGGAGCTCTTTTGTAGGCATAGCTTTACCTATGAGTTAAAGAGGGGAGGGTAACACCAACCTGGCATTTTGTGTAACCTTGTTCCTCTGATAGCTATGATCAGTCCTTTGAGTTAAATATTGCTCTGGATCTTCAAGGACGACTCAAAGCAATAAGGGTCAAAGGATGTATTTTTCACATTGTCAAACCATGCAAAAGTTTGTATTTATTTGGACCTTCAGACTCCACTGGTGCCACTGTAATATTTGAAATTAAGCACAATTACTGATATCTGCCAAGCTGTACCACAGCACAAAGACCCCTGGTTAAGCAAGAGCTGTAAAACTTAACTTCCACTTATTCAAAGAATAACAATTAAGGAATTAGATCAAACTATATCTATTAAAACGTACCTATGATACGTTTTAAATATCATTAAAAATGTGAGAAGGAATCTGTTTATATAAAACAACTAGTAAGACAGAGGAAGAAGAGCATGTAAGCATAAATATCACTTTGTGAAACATGCTCAGTTAATGGGGCTTCAATACACTAAGTGTATATTTTCACTGTTGCCCACAGTTCTTTGAGTTGGAAATCTATGAATCTCAGCTTGATATTCTACTCTCAGTTTCCAGCTGAAAAAGGGTCAAGGAGACAGAAAGTTTAAATGCAGAACACTAAGGCCATGGATGATGTGACTGGTGAAACTGAGTGTGCTCTTATTTTGGTAATTTAGGAATTCAACTCATTTGAGTTTGGAGCTCCTGGGACAAGGTGTTTGACTATTAAATATCTGAAACCTACTGAAAACTATTATGTAACATCTATTTATGATATATTGATGAATTTTTAATATGGATCTGCCTATAAAAATTTTTAAAAAGTCATACTTTCAAAGAGAAAGGTTGTAGATGGCACAGATGGAATGGAAGATATTTATTTCTTTTTCTTACTCTCAGACATCAGTCAGTAACAACACCAAATGGGAATCTCCCATGTTTTTTTTTAAAAATGCTTAAAGCTCACCCATAAATGTTTGCTTGCAGAAACTACACATTAACTAATTTGCTGGAGTAGATACTTGGTTTTAATTCTGGTGAAATCGCAGCATAGTTGGAAATGCTACTTAGCTCCCAAAGGTGTGAATTTTGATTACGTAATATGTTTCCTTAGAAGTTTGTTTTGCACTAAAAGCTGAAGACGGCTACATTTTAATTCAACAGTACATTTAAAATTGTTTATTGTTCAGTGTATAAAGGGAATGAAAAGTAGCACACATCAGTTTTAGAATGACATAAGTGTCATTATGACCTTCATGGATTTTCATATAGTCTAAATAATCCCTATAAACCAAACTGATTCAAATGCACATCTTCAATCATTTCACTGCTGTTTTGCCTTCTGCTGCAGTTTTATAAAACTCTTTCTAATACATCTGTTAAAAGAAAAAAAAAAGCTTAAAAAACACAAAACAAATCAACAAACCACCCTTGAAAAAAAACAGTTGATGCTGTTAAAGCTGTAAAGCTAAAAATCAGAGAACTTGTCAAGGAGACCTGCTCAGATATTGACAGGCAGCAGTATTCCGGGCTTCTGTTGTTTTAATTATATTGTATCCTTGCTTTTTGCACCACTTTAGTTAAGGTTGTGTCAGCATTTCTGTTATAAATCCCTGCTCCTTGGGGCTTTATAACTCATTGTTAAAAATTCCCTAAAGGCTGCATCTTGGCACGCAAGATTTCATCCGACAAGCGGAAACTTATCTCTCTATGTATAAATTGGGGTTTGGAGATAGAGAGAGTTTTCATATAAGGGTTAAATCACACCATTTCAAAAAGCAAAGGAAGAAAAGTTTTGTAATTTCATATATTTTTCTCTTTTGTGAACAGAAAGCCAAAATAGCTTCCTCTTAATTAAACTTCTGCATCTGTCAATTCTTTTCTTTTTTGAAGGAAAATATAGAAGTAAATAAACAGGTAAGTTGACTCATAATGCAATTTTCTACACACATGGTCTATGTTTTGCTATGAAAATGTCAAACATATGTTTCATCTATATATAGTGCACCCTGCTAATAAAAAGAAGTTTTGATCAAATTCATAGTGCCAGATTTTGGAGCTGGGAGAAGCTATGTGTCAGATGAAAATTAGGATTTTCGAAGTCTTAAGAATGTGCACAATACTAAGTCTAAGCTGAAAAATGAGGAGAAGGAGAGATTTCTAGCACACCTGATTCAAAGTGATGGTTAAAAAAAAGAGGGATGAAAAGCCCACATCCAGTAGCTTTAGTCTGAGCAACAATACAGCAGGAGGTACAGTGGGACTCGATTCTGCAGGTATTGTCAATCACAGTCTGTGGAATGTGCTTATGGAGCTCACTGTGCATTGCAGACCCTTTCACCATGTGTTTTCAGCTGCAGATACTCCTACTGCTTCATCTAAAAATTAGAGCAGAAAAATGATTTAGAAAATAACCAGCATTCACTCATCTGACTGCTGCAAGCCTGATCTTACACTGCAGTTCAGACCTGCAGATGAATGTTGTAAAATATACTGGTAACACACAAACATACAGTAATATAGTGTTTAATGAATATTTACAGCTCAAATTAAATTTTCAACTGGCAGTCAAAATATGCTTTATTATTTGCTAAAGATATCAGCATTTTCTCAGTTTGCGAGCAGACACATCAGAGCCTTATGCTTATATGATATATAAGGAAGAGAATGTCATAAAACTTCATAGTCAACCTCTCCTGCATATCGCGCTGTATAATTCTAGCATATTAATATTTCAAAAATGAAATTCACATTTTTTTGGTAACAAAATTGAGCTGCTGGAAAAGAGATGAGACTTTCACTCGTGTCTGGGATGAAACACTCCAGAGCTCAGGAATCCTTCCACCATCCTTTCCTCTGTTTAGGTTATACCCCATTGACAAAATGTTTGTTCCCATACTTAAATATGCCAGAAAGCTGATGTAAAAATATGGTTTTAAAAACACATGTTGGTTTGATTGGAGTAAGAGCTGGCAAGCTTGCTTTTTTGGTTCTTTTAAGTAATTCAGTTTGATCTAAATTAGTTTCAAAGCTCTACTCAGTAGTAATACTCAGCCTCTATGTTCAGCACTCTATGTGCAGGCTAAGGAAGGATTAAAATGAAAGCTCTGCTCTCCTATTCACAGCTCATGTTCTCCAGCTGTTCCCTGACTCCATTTTACTGCTCATGTCACAGGTTTACTGTGAGCTGTGCAAAATCCACCTTTGCAATTAACAACACAGTGACAACAGTGCCAATAGAGTGACCATCTTTGTGTCCTTAAGTCAGACAAGAAGTAGTACAAAATGTTATTTTATAAGGGGAAAAAACTAATTAATAGAAAAAGCTAATGATAAGAATTATAATTACTATTCACTACAGATGCAATTACAATGAGATAACTTCCAATTACAGCAGCAGTGGAGAAGTAGAAGAATAATGACAATTAGTTCTTCTCTTTGCTGCCTGAAGACTGTTATTATTTAATATCCTGTGGGGCAAGACAGCATGGGTAGCCATGAAATCTGAAACAAGTATGAAAAAGGACAAATACATTAATTTCCTAGGAGTTTGAGAGATGTTGTTTTTTCCTGGTGGGTGACTGTCAATCAGCCAGCATCATTCCTCGTAATATTTGAAACTTGCTTCCCCATTACACCTTGCAAACTCTTGTTTCATTTGCTATTGACCTTATCTACGTCTTAATGTGTAATGCACAAAACTCTCTACCACTTGCCTTGTTTACACAGCTTCTAATATATGAAAGCCAACCTGAATCTGTAACAAAAGCAAGAAAAAGGAATGTCATCTTCAACAGGGAAATAAGGAGGTGCAATGCTTCTGTTGTGCAGAAACTCACAAGGACCTTCTTTACCTTCAGAAACAGAATGGAAGATAAGCTTGCTATTGTTAGAGGTAGCCAAGGGTATTTTGGCATTAGGTACAAATTTTAAGAGTAATATATTCCTAGGGAAGATATCACATACAGACTGCAAATTTTGACAAATGCTAAATTTACACTTTAAATGTCAACTTTTGAGTGGCATATTCCAGACAACATCCAGCCTTTGGGGATCAATGAAATGGCCAAGCAATAGACAGCTCTCTTGCCTGAGCTACAGGATGTACAGCAGAGATGCTATGTGTGGATGGGGAACACTGAATTTTTAGTACATTTCAGTATCCCCAGTTGTGGTGAGTAGCAGCCCTGTTCTGGAAATGGATGCCACCATCTTTCCCTGGAGGATGTACATGCGTACCTCCTCGTATGGCAGGGTGGGTGACAGATGGTGGGCTCGGGAGGATTACAGCTCCCTTAGAACAAAACCAGATTGGGCGTGGACAGAACTGACTGAAATGTTTTAGTGCCATCTGCCAATGGAGAGGAGAAACTGACTGGTCTACCTCTGCCAGCCTTTTGCAGTTCTCCCACTGTCCCTTTGCCACCTGCAGGCACACTGAGCCTCCTCCCTGCTTCCCCTCTGTCCCACTGCACCAGCACAGCTCTCACCCATGACCCCATGGTCTGCAATCCTAACCCTGAGCCTGGAGCTTTATGGTCAGCATTGATGTTTTCAAAATACATCCTTCAGCTTTTCCTTACCACTACCTTCCTGCACATGTGAAATGTGAGTGGGGTTTTAGGGTACTGGCAGTGAATACAGGCTCAGGACAGAGCATGGGAGCTGCTACACAAACACACTGCACTGATACTGACTTATCAGTGCCACAAAGGGACTTCTATGGATCAGTCAGGGTGCCTGGATATATCATTATAATCAGGATGCTTTTGCTACCTGAATGTGTATTCCATGAATATGAGGAGAAGAATTACATTTTTATGCAAAGAAAAAACAATAAAGAATTTGGGTATTTCTGAGTAGGAAAAAGAGCCATGTAAATAAGGATGAGGTGAATTTGCAGAGAAATTTGAGTGTTTTAAATATAACTACCTCTATAAATGTAACTATTCTTGTAAATAAAAACAAAACTGGAAAAGAAGACCTCAGAATGCATTTAGATTTCAGATTTTTTACAGCACTCTGCCACGGTCTACCTGTTAAAGTTGTGCATGTCACACATGATACCATCTACATGTTCAGGACCATATATGCCAAAGTTAGTAAAGGAAAAGGGTGTGCACCCTGGGCCCACAGGAAGATATGGGCAGAAGGAAGAGGAAACATCAACACTGCTCTGCAATATACAGGAAGAATCACCTGAATTGTTGTATTTATTTTGTGAAAAAGTCTGATGATACTACTATGGATTTTTGTAGCACACCGCACACAATGGGTAAGTGATAAACAAAATTACTGTTCCATTGCTTTCCTGTGACCATGGTTTAGATCAGTGGGAATACTTCACCTTGCTAAAGCTCTACATGCTGCCATGCTCTGGGCATGGCATGGATCACTCTCCCTCAAACTGGAATGTCACCAGTTCACCCAGCAGGGCACTGTGGCTCTGCACTAATCCCAGCACAGCATTATTCTAACACATGTAGGCAATAAATTAAATGAGCTGCATTGTGTACATGCAACATCTGTGCCTGCCTAGACATGACTTTACCTGATTGAAAGTGAGCTCTGGGATCAAGTTCCACAAATGGTTGAATCTTTACATCTCACCATGTGTTAAGTGTGTCCAGATGGCAGGTGATACACTACTATTAACAATCCACTTTCCCTTCCCTGAAGTGTCTTTGTAGCACATTGCCGATGTTATTTTAAAGATAGAGGTGATTGAACATGCAAAATATTTTAAAACAATCCTTGTGAGAAAAATGGAATGCACTTATGTGCTTTGAAGAGATACATACACACACGGTGTATTTTGCAGTGCTGCCAACATAGTCATTGTCCATTTACAGAGAGAGAAAGTCAGAGATAAACAGAGTTATAATAGGAGCATACTGATTTGTACACTTTGTGTTGGCACTTACACTTAAAGCCATTCTTTTAGCAGCCTGCAGAAACAGAACCCAGACTTTTCAGCCAGGTTTTGAGATGCTCTCCTCAGAAAAGTGGTGCACATTTGAAGTTATTTGTCACAAAACTCAGAGTTTGTTCATCCTTCAGCATAAATGTCATTTCAGTGTAAAGGCAAGTAAAAATTACTGCCCCACTGCATTTCCACTGGGTAGCTCAGGTACCACAGGTCAGTTATTAAGGAGCCTGGGATGGCTATTTAATCTTTAACACAAATATATTTAGTATAGGTGTTTCTGTAACTGTGAAAGAGTGGAAAATCTGTAGAGTTCATTGCTTTTTAAGCTCACACTTCTGCACAATGTGCTGCAGTGACCTAATGTTAACATGCTGGGCTGCAGTACTAAAGATTACAGGGTCAGGATCTCCTTGGGATTCTTTTCTTACTCTGTCTCCTTAGCCACAGGAATTTTCTCATTTCAGCTTTTGGAAAAGAAGTGTATTTAGGAAGAAAAGACAGCAGGTTTTTTACAGAAGTTAATTCAGGTGCTTAGTGGGTCTACAAAAGCAAGCAAACAAACAAAAAAACTTGGAACATGAGTAGTTGGGGAATGCTTCATTTTTTGAGCTTGCATGTTTTTTTTCTAAAATGTGGTGAAAATTTAAAAGTGCAATTTATACTCATTTATTTGATTATTCAGCATGACTGAATTACAGTCATTACATGACTGTAACGCTTGCTTTTCCATTTTATAATACTGTCAGATTTTCCCAAAGATTCCAACAAGATAAAAATGAAGCACAGTGCATCTAATACACTTAATATACATAAACTGTCAGCTAGAAATCCTTTGTCCTCCAGCCACGACCAAAGGGGCAGAGGTGATTAAGAAAGACCTCCCGATTCCTGAGCTGCCTGGTATCTATTTTCTTACATCTTTTGGGACAATTACCCAAAAGCCTGTACATTGGTGGGCTGTTTGATCAGACAAGAAGTGTATAGTCCAAGCAACTGATGATATCTAGGAAAACATTCCTCTAACAGCCTTTGGCACTGGCAGTGTGAGTCAGGTATGATCCATGATACGACCAAAGCAAGAGCTGTGAACCTGCTGCAGTGCCCCAGGGCACAGCCAGGCAGCCACACTCCACCCCCTCACCTGCAGCTGCATTTGCTCCACTTCTCTGCATCTGCTGCTCCATCACCTGCATTGTTCCTGCTGCAGGAACTGCTTGCACAACAACAATATCCAACAACTTTTTCCTTCATTTCCTGTCATTGTCATATTTTCCGAAAAATCCTTTTGCCAGGATTTCTTCTCCTGGGAAGCTGAGAAGCCTCAAAGAAGAATGAAAACAATAATTATCTGATTGCTTCTCCGTGTGTTTTGCTAATTTGGAATGTGGCTGGACATTGTTTACCAACAGGTGGTTGTTTGATTGGTTTCATGTGAATTGTTTTACTTAATGACCAATCACCATCAGCTGTGTCAGACACTGAGCAGTCAGTCACGGGTTTTTATTATTCATTCTTGTTAAGCCTTCTGATGTATCCTTTTCTCTATAGTTTAGTATAGTTTTAGTATAGCATTCTTTAATGTAATATAATATCATAACACAATCAGCCTTCTGAGAACATGGAGTTAGATTCATCTCTTCCCTCATCCTAGGGACCCTCACAAAGACCACAATTTCCTCTTTTTTAACTCTACGCCATTCCCTCTGTTCCTAACAAGAAACAAGTTCCTCACCTCACTCTGTTCCTGGGAGTTCAGCATTTCCAGGTGCTGCCCTTCCCTTTAGGGTAACTCCCTGGCTGCACTTGCAGGTATTTAGTGCACTTGTCCCCTCAACGCCACCTTACAGAGACAAACATCACAGCCCTAATCAATAGCTATCCTCAGGGAGCCTTTTGTAGAATTGTGTTTAGAAAAAGTATGTGGAACTTAACCTTAGATCTCAACAAGCAGGTACAGCTCTCAAGTTTTATTGATTGAACAAATAATATAAAGCCACATGAAAATGTAGGCTGTAGGGCAAAGGGAGAGTTTTATAAAAATCAGGCACTTGACAGGTTGAGTTTCCTAATCTGAACTCAGGTAGTGACAGTTCTGTATTAATAAAATTTTCATTAAAAGACATGTTGCAAAAGGTTCTCCCCTCCACCCAGGACTCAAATAGTAGTTGAAAATACAGGTCTCTATTTAGCTATCATCTATCTATCACTTCTACTTTATTTACTTAATACAAGCAATGGAAAACAAAGTACTGCTTCCTTGAGAAATATCTTGGCCATGTTGAATGAGAAAAAATTGCTGAAGATGGTTATTTTATTGAGGCAGGCTAATGAATAAAGCTAGTGTATCAAAATATTGATGCTGTATATGTGCTAAAGTATTTCATTGAAATACTGGTTGAATTTGTCATTCAGGAAGTGGTTAATGCAGCCAGGATTGAGTTGCACTGAACTTTCTTTTCTTTCTCACAGAAAGAAAGCTCTGTGAGACAGGGCTGCTCTGTCTGCCTATGGGAGGGATATAATAAAGGTCTAACCTCTTCATTTTGGTGAGTTGAAAGAAAGTACCCAGATGTTGTCAGCTGGTAAAAATTAATACAAACACATTATTTAATACAAATGTGTTTCCCTTTAAAGAAAGTGTTTTTATTAATTTTGAGTATCTCTATACAATGGGAAGCTGATAAGAAATGTGTTTCACACAGCAAAAAATAGGTATAAGCCATGATAGTATTTAATAGATGACTGAAAGAATTTCTATCTTCTCAATCCCGAGGATTCTGCTCATTTGGCATAAAGGGAAGTCTACATATCTACCCCAAAGCAGTGCCAGCATGATAGGCAAGTAAACCTTAATACCCACAGTTGAGCAGCCCCTGCCAAGCCCTTCAGATACACCTTAAACAAAGGGATTTCAGTAACCCACTGCCTGCTTGGGCTGAGGTCACAACACTCAGGAGACTTTTTTAAAGCTGTGTTTGTGTTTTTTTGTTTGTTCGTTGCTTTTGTTCCAGACAACACTATGGTTTGTGAAATGCTTCCTATTATGGGGAGTCAAGATTTGCAGTAAAATGGTTGCAGAAGTTTCTTGAAAATATAGGTCAGAATTATTATGTAAGTACTAAACAATGACTTGAACCAGAAGAATGAATAACAGTCTCTAAGTATCATTCACACCGCTGTACCAGAAATCATCATTTCAACCATTATTGCAATTATTCCTGTAACAGCTCTGGAAAGCTGGAAAGAATAATTATTCCTTAGTAACCATTAAGGAGGGAGGAAAAGTGAGAAAAAAGAAAATTAGGCTTGCATCATTTAAATGAAAAGTTCATGTCGAAGTATGAAACAAGGAAAAAATTTAAAATGCACATTGTTTTATGTATATGCAATATAGAACTATATCACTTCCAAACTGAAATATGCATGAAATATTGAAAGATCAATGTGGAAGCTAAAATATCAAAGCTAATTAGGAAAATTAACAATTTGGTATTTTACTGAAAATGCATGTAATTAGAATTACAGCAGCACGATATGTGCTTTGAGAAAATTGAAATACAACACCAGTGTGAGAGTTCTGCACAGAACGGGAAAATTGGCTGTGAGGGAAGAGAAACCAAGTTTACTTTATGATCTTTCCTGTGAGGGGAGGGATGACAAGTGTGCTTCCTTGGCTTTGCTGCTTGTTTTCCTCTACTCTGTGGCACACTGTCAAATCTGAAACGGCCTTAGAATTCAACCAGTCCCTCACTTGGGATAAACAAATGAAATATGTGAAAGAGGATTATTGTGATCATCACCAGAATGATTTTTCCACAAGAAATTACATAGAAAGTTTTTTCTTCTATACTTTCAAATTAATCTCCTTTTGCAAACATACAGACACTATGAAGTAGATGCTCACAGGTGTGTATAAGTGGGGTATGTAAATGTGTTTACTCTGTTACCAAAAATGTACATTTTAATCCCTGTTTTCTCTAGCTTATTCACTTCAATTCAAAAAGGAAAATAATTCCTTTCATTACTGTGAGGGACAAGCTGTGTTGGAAAATACCACTTTACCTTTTCAGCCTCACATTTAACAAGGGTCTTCCAGTCCCTGGTGATGCTGAAGTGCTGCCAGAGATGGGCAGTGAACAGTGTGTTTCCTTTCAAAAGCCCTGATGTAATTCCCAGCAGATCTTGCTGAAGCACAAAGGACAGTGGAGCAGCAGCTGATGTGAACCTGCCTCCATGGTCTCTGTGCTGACTGCCTAGAATGTTCTCATGCCATTTTCAACTGGAGTGTTCTATCAATCCTTTTCTGCTCTATTGAGAAATAATAGTCCTACCTCTAAAAGGCTGGCCCTTGGCCTGGAAAGAAGGGTGGTGCACCACAACAATTATGGTAATTTTTTCCAGGAAGGTTGGTCTGTCTGTGTGTTTTCATGCTTTGGAGTAGAGGGCCAATGTGACAAAGAGAATTTTTTGTTCCAAAGTAAGATGGCTACCCCTAGTAGAATCAGTTTAAAGAAGATTTTTGTCATTGAACTGGAAAAGAAAAAGATAGGCTTGTCACTTTCCCTCATTTTTTTGTAGAGGAGGAGTATGTTAAAGATTTCAACAGTGATATTCTTAGACAACTTCAATTTCACATGAAAGCATGTTTCTGCCTCCTCTGCCTCTCCTGTACTATATTGATAGGTCTTTGGTTGTGCCTACTGTTGTGAAGAAAATTAGCTCTTTCTCATTTCCACTTCAAAACACTGCCTGGCAGGACCATCCTCTTCCTTACCTCAAATTCATGTAGTTCAGAAAGTGCCTTAGAGGAAGATTCTGGTAAAAGTATGAATGCAGTACAGGATTTCAGGAAGGAATAAACCTATATCTGCATATACATGTGTATATTAATGCACACACACAAATGTACTTAAATATGTGTTCAAATATACTCATAAACATGTGTGTGTACAGTTCTAAATATGCAAACACATGTATTAATATACAACTAAACATACAAACCTCAATGCAATGTACAGATACCAAATTTAATTTTCAATTAACTTGCAATCAGAAGCTTGAGTACTCTGTGTGCTCACACCCACATGAACATTTGTCCTTTTCAGCCAAAACCACAAAGATTTTATGGATATGACTGTAAGAGTAATAAAATTTAAATTAAACAATTATTAGTATCATCATCAAATTGAAGGATGGGAGGATAAGTACGCTGCACATGCTTTGAAAACTCCTTTTCCTTTGCCGCTGAGGACATGTCTGCTCTTTACCCAAATGCCAATGATTTGAGGAGGTATGGAAAATTGTGCACAAGGTACTCCCTTGTGTTGAAGTGAGTATTTCCTGTGTGGCAAGTCCCAGTGGACAGGAAAAAAAAAGTGATTCTGTGATTTATTAGCATTCAAACAAACTGTGCACAGATTCTCAGACTCCTCATGTTGTCTTTAATATTCTGCACAGAATAGCATGAGGTTTTCTGCATACAGATGGATTCATGTGCAAATATTGCAAACTGCATGCTTGTTCAAAGTACATCATAAGCAGAAACCATGCCTATGTATTAAATTTATTAAGTAAAAATGATAAAGGAGTAGCCAAATAAGTAAAGAAATATGAGGGAAAACAAAGTTCTATGGAAATCTTTTTCTAGAAGTTGCTTTTTACATGTCACTTGAGCATATATGTCTGAAGAGGAAAAAAATCTTTCCTATTGAAAAGTAAAACATGGATTAATTTAATTATTAATTTTTCTATTAAAATCTTCGTAGAGCAGCATTACTTGAAATCTTCAATTGGGCTAAAGTATCAGATTCTGTGAACATATAAACCTAAGAGATTCTTTGTGAATGATAACCATCGACAATTAATCCATCACCTTCCTGCTTTCAGATAGAAAAACTGGACTGGAGTTGCAGTCAGGAATTCTAGCTTGCTTTCCAATGCCATGTTCTGCTTTTAAAGGTAGCAAGCACAACTTTTAGATCTTAGAGCTCTGATTAGATTTCCAGCAAACTCTCTCCACTGCAGATGAAATAAAAATTCTCAGGTATTCTGACAGTGAAATCCCTACAATTTGCTTCTGAAATGTTCCTTTCAAGCAATGAAACCACATAATTCAACCAGGCTTTAAATTTTCCACTCATTTTCTGTTAATGTTTGCATGGAAAAGAATCCCAGTACAGAGTTGACTTCTAAGTAATTTCTGGTTTTCCAATGATTAACTGGGTAATCAGAGTTTGAATAATTCCAGTCTTTTCATTTGTAACTAATTATTATGTATAGCTGTAAAGACTGTGGATAAAAAAACAGTAAGGCAGACAAGATGACCTGCTGAAAACATTCTGAATTGTCTTGAGGAAAACTTCTCATTGCTGTGACTTAAGTGTTTGGGCAAGAGTGTCGGGCAATGCTGCATAATGTGTGCTCACTTTTAGAAGTTTGAGTGTTTTGGTGAGGAGCAGTTTGGATAATTGTAGTGCAAAACCACTGGATTCAAAGGCCAAGGGATGGGGAATATGGTGTGTGCCTGCTGTCACCTGTCTGCTCAGTGTATCTCCCTGCAAAGAACTCACTTGGTATCTCAGCCAGATAAATTGCACTAATCTTTCTCCTTTACACCATTCTGTTACTATTTAGTTTTAAATAGTTCCATTAACCTCCTTAATTGATTAGGAGGGACAGAGACTTCCAGGTAGCTGATACTCTGGCTAGGCACACCCTTCAGCCACACAGCTCTGTGAATTCTTTGGCAGGAACAGCAGATCTGTTCCAGAAGAGATGGTAAATGACCATATTATTATTATCATATGGGCTAGAGCAGAATGTAAGGTTTGATTTCATCACTGTACATACTGTAGAAGAGATTTTCATAGGCAAAACTCCCTTACTGCCCACACGTTGGCAAAATAACTTGCATTCAGCAAACATAGGTAAATGCAAATACCAAAGCTGGCACATGTAAAAGGTATGGATGTGCCACAAAAGGCCCTTGATAATACAGAAAAATAAATATTGTATATTGTAACTAACCTCTTTCAAGCCACCAAGCAAAGTGAAAATGACAATATAAACACATTTCTCAGTATGATCAGCATGATAAGTCTCTTTCGTTTAGATAATTTCATTTCTATTTTCTTTTCGCTTTCATAAAGAGCACTCGTGTGAAAAGAGTGAATAATTTCTACAGGTATTTATTGATTTAGGTGGAGACATAGTTATCAGAAAGCTCCAGGTCAAAGAAATTAAAAGCTGAGAAGATGCTGTGTGAGTATTTCCCAGGGCTAATTTAACCCTGTAGAGCAGTGGCCCTGTCACACCTGCAAGAACAATCAGAGGATGCTGAGAACACCAGAATCAGCCCAGGGCCGCCAGCCCACGCTGGCATCACCCAGGGCTGTGACCCAAACAGGAGCTGGGAGCAGCAGCTGCTCCTTGCAGATGAAGAACACAGGAACACACATTTCTACCTCAGGAGGCAAAGAGCACCCAGAGGGACTCTCCAGGCACCCAGAGGTGCTGTGAGCACAGCAGCAGCCCTGAGCACGGCGTGGGGATTGCCCCACAGGCTGGCTGGGCAGGGAATGCAGAGCCAAGAGCTGATTGTTGTGTGGGTGCTTCCCTGCTATCAATTATAACAGCTTGCTTCCACTAGAACCAGCAGCTGCACCTCCTCCCAGGTCGAGCCCCTATTAAGGAATAATCGTAAATATGTTTATTCCTGACCACTTCATGAATGGACTTCAGAATTTCAGAAAGCTGCCCATAGTTCAGGGCAAATAGCTGATTATATTAAAAAAAAAAAAAAAAAAAAAAGGTAGAACTTAAAGAACAGCATGTCTTTTATCCACCTAGGCTTTTGCATATGGACAGGGGAAAAGGAACTTGCTTTTTCTGACATACTCGGAATTCCTGAAATTTACACCAATTTGAAGGGGAAATTATGTAATTTAGGATTTTGAGAAAATGGAAGCCACCTATTTAAGACCTTCTTGGGCTAGTAATAGAAGTTTGTGTGCTGGAAACCTTCTTTGAAATGAACCTGAAACAAGTTAGCTGGCAGGTAGGTTTGTGCTGCAAGGGATTCTGACAGCCTGTCAAAGTTCCACTTTTCTCACATTCAATCAACCTCTCTCTTCTAAAGAAAGCAGAAAATATGTCAAAATGACAGCTGCTGAAGCATAGCAGGAGCAGCAGCCAGCTAACTGCTAGGCCTATTACCTTAGGAAAAAATCAGGGAAAACTTGTGTAAATGGCACACACTGAATAGGCTTATAATCTGTCTGGTCAACTAATGACTCAATTAAAGGCTAATTAACCCTTCAGCTACTGTTACTAATGTCTCCACAACTATTTTTTTATTATTATTATTTTGAGGTTTTGGCTCATATACCAGCAACAAACTGATTTACAATGGGATTACTTTGATGCTTCTAATGACTTTCCAAAATTAATTTGCCACAACATTGAGTAGAATTAATTTGAAAGCAAATCCAGCAGTGACAATAATATAATTATATGGGATTTTAAACTGCTATATTATATTGGGTCAATATAATCTTGATGATCTTAAAAGCTGGAGGAGAAAATAACAGTGTTGTTTGTCTGAGGGCTCAGTTACTGCAGATGCTTCTGCTCAGCAGAACTTTCTATGTGCAGAGAGCATCACACCCTCACCCAGCCTGCTCAGATTACTGGAGGAGATCTGGTTGAGATCTCTGTCCCATTTCCTTCACTTTAGTCCTGGTTTTGCCAGCAGGAAATTCTTTTGGCAAAGGCAAGAACCTGATCTTAGCCTGGAAGGTTTAAATGCATGTTCTGCAAGTATTTCTCTGGTAACTCTGTCTTTATACCTCAGCTGAACCTGACTGGATTCTCAGGACAAAGAAAGGCAATGCTCTGACTGCATGGCTCAATTTCAAAAGTCTTCTGCAAACAACAGAACTCCTCAAGCTTCTCACAGAAAGGTCATAAAAGCCTTTCTCTGAGAAAATCTTAAGCAACACAAATAGACAGGAGGCTCCTGACTGTAAAGGTGTGTGTGCACACAGAAAGTCTGAGCCAGGGACCAGGCATACGAACATGGAGCTCCCAAAGATAGAGTTGCAGGGTGGATTTGTCCTAACACCTTTAGCTACAGACTTTACCCTTGACATCTTGTACTTCAAAGTTTGGAAAAGAAATGGCATTAGGCTTTTTTTTTTTTTTTTTTTTATGAGTTTGGGAAGCTTTTGATGGACAAGATACAAACATTGTAAAATAATATATTTGAAAACAGCAAAATGATACTGAGAATTATTTTTTAGAGCTGGTAACAATACATCTGACCTTCCCATTGTGGGAAAGTATGAGTGATATATGTTATTTCCAACCCCCTCTTTAGCAGCTTTTGGTGCCTCTAATTGTGCACCTTTTAATGCAAAGTAAAAGCAGGCTAAGTCCTACCACAGAAATCATCTCACACAAAATCCAACCACTTCAATTTATATGGCTTAATCTTTACTCAGCAGATCCTGCTTAAGTTTTGAAGTGCAGAGTGAAGTAAATCTCCTTTTAAAGGCTGTAGTCATTCACTTGCTCACTGTGGCTGAGAAATAGCCTTCCATGTGGGATGGGAATCTCTCCTCTGTTGCACTGAACTGTTCTGTAAGGCTCTGAGAGCAAATTCCCTCTAAGTAATTTCTAAAGGAGAGGTTTCCAGCTGTGAGACATGTTTGCTTGTGTTATATGAGCACCCTAATTTCTCCACAAAGAGCATTATGTTCCCATACCCAACCTTTGAGAAAAATCACAATGATGCTGTGGTGATAAAAATGGGAGTGAGCAACAATCCCAAGAAAATCAAATTCAACAAGCCATTCTTGCTGTAGCCAACTGTGCAGTCTTAGTCACAGCCTTGACTTTCACATACCTCATTTAGAGAGAACAAAAAGCTGGGTTCCCTGTATATTACTGTAATAATATATGATAATGCCCCCACACAACCCTTAAATTTGCTTTCCTTAAAACTTCCATCTACCTTCTAATTTGCCCTTTTTTGGGAAAGCAGCAAAAACTTTCAATGGGTATGAGACATCCTTCATTATGTCCCATTTTTTCATTAAGAATGCTTGACAAGCTTAAATTCCAGTATCAAAATAGCAGTTAGCAAAGAAATTGTAAGCTAAAGGACTCCACTTTTGTTCTTTGTTTTCAGGAAGCTTCCTTTCCAGGTCGTTTGGTGGGAATACAAAAAAACCCCAAACAAACAAAAAACAAACAAACAAAACCAACCCCAAAACAAACAAACAAACAAAACCAAACCAAACCAAACAAAACTAAAAAACCAAAACAACAACAAAAAAAACCAAAGAAAAAAAACAAAGGAAAAAAAAAACCAAACCCCAAAAAAACCAAACCAACAAAAAAAAAATCCCAACCAAAGAACTCTCATAATTAAGGCCTCTACAGAGTCATGGCAGCCCTGAAGGATTTACCTGTAAGAGTTGAGCACTGCTCATTAATTCCAATTCTCAGGCTGTTAAATACAGCTAAGCTCAGTGCAGGATTACAAATTTAGACAGGGAGAGAAAATCAGGTCCCTGTTCTTTACAAGTTCTTATATTTTTATTTATTTTTAACACACTTCCCTGTATAGACAATAGCTCCTGAGCTATTTCAATCTCTCTGACTCAGTGCCTGTGTCAATCATGAGCCAAGCATTTCATACACAAAAGACTTCCCCTGACATTAATTCCTGATGTGGTGAAAACACACTGAGGGGATTTTGTAACTAGTTGTTTACCAGAATCTGCAATTAACACATCTCCTATTAAAACATGATCATTTGCATTCTTTTCAAAATCGACTGTCTAGGTAGAACTTCGCTGACCTGTCTGGAGACTGAAGATGGCAACATACAAAATAGATACAGCAGAACAGCAACAAAACTGATTTCAGCTTGGTGAAGCCTTGCCCTGAATGATGTGCCCTAAAGCCATTTACTGGGGGAGAGGAAGATCTGGAAGAAAAAGAGAGCATTTCTGTGTAATCAGAAAGCATCAAAAGATAGGAGAGGATTTATTTATGATGTATGAGCTACGTGCAGGCACCAGAAAATGAATTGGAACTTGCATGTGACAAGATCAGCCTCTAATTATGATGTATGGAATTATTTCCTCACAGTCTGTGAGGTACTTGGAAAAAGGGCTTCTGCTGGAGGCTCTTGATGACATCTGCTGCTCCTGGGCAAGAAAAGCAAAATCAGAGGTATGATCCCTCCATTTATCTTAAGAATATACCAATATAAGGTTCTAAACACCCTAAAACACACCCGTGCTCTGTCCCTCATGCTTAATTTCGTCTCTGCAGAGCTCCAGGTTGATGCAGAGTTTGGTGATAAAGCAGTCTGTCTCTCTAGGTGCTGGAGGTGACATGCTCTCTGCCTAGAGGATTAGCCAAAAGGGAAAGTTGATCTGGATATCCTGGGGAAGCAGAGTTCTATTGACTCCGTGAATTTCCAAATTTCTCATGCATTACAACAGGAGTTTTATCCAGCAGGAAAATGAGATCAAGATCTCTCAAGGGACCATGGAAACTCATTTGAGCATAAATAACATGATAATCATCACATCCTCCTATAACTGCCTGTACTTGGATTGAAATCAGGAAAAAAAAAAAGTAATTATAGATATATAGTTCTACAGGTTACAATATATGGACATTTTGCTAATACTTTCCAATGAGATATTCTGATCCAGAGCTAATTAAAAAAAAAAAAAACAAAAAAGAAAATAAAAATTCTATTTTGGTTTCCACATTAAAAATAGTGGCTGAAATATATACATTGTTTCTTTCACTGTTTTTAGGACTTATCAGCAAAAAAAATTACATCACTTTTAAGCAAAATATGTGACATTATTTAAGAAATGTCATTGGAAAATTTTGAACAAATATCTCAAACCAAGAATGTTTAATTCAAAATTAATGATGCAGCATATATACTAAGAGATGTTACTCCTCTCTGCCAAAATCTGATTCTAAGTAACCCACGCTTTTAGTCCTACATGTTGTGACAGCAAATTAAATATTTCTCCAAATCTAAAATGCTTAATGAGTTCAATCTAAACATGCAAAATATTTACTAAACTTACATTCAATGACTTCCATACAAATACACACAAATATTTCAATATCTTTAACTTAAAATGGGATTTAATTTGATGGTTTTCTAAAACTGCAAATGTATTTTTCAGAAAGGATGGTGCTAAGGTAACAGACATATTGTTATCTCTTCCAGTTTTTCTTTCCTATAAAGATTTGTACTATATTTCCTGGTAAAACTGAAGTCTTCCACCATCGAAATAAATTAATTTTAACTGACTTATTTCCATGAAGTACAATCAGCAGAGCACAATAATCTGTATTATATGTTGTGCTCTGGAACTATAGACCTGCTCTCAGTGGGACTCTTAGAAACTTCACACCAAGAAACTTACAAAGTGTTTCTTCACCACTGCATTTAATTTACACCTCAACTAAGGGACCAAAATATATTAATATACTTATTTGGCAAATATATGAAAAAATACTTCATTCTGTATGGAGCAGCAGATTAAATAACTCTTATGACTTATTAAGTAAAAAATATCTTCTTGTGCCTGTCACTCTGATACACATCAGAGATTTCATGGGATGGTGCCAAGATTTCCTCCCATATGTGACTGTCAGTTTAGCAGCTACTGCTTAAGATAAAATGTTTTGGTTCATAAAATGATTGGATCTAAGCTTTAATTTGAAAAGCCTTCATCTTCATATGTTGTTACACTTCTGTGAATTAGTGCAGCTTTAATTGTATCAGTATGACAGCTGGGGATCTACGAGAAATCTCTTCTTAGACCAACAGAAAACCAATTCTATTTGAGAGAGGGAAAAAAAAAATCTATTAACAGACATCGAGTGCTTTCACAGGATTGATTCTTTTATGGAGCGCCGGCACTTTTGGATGACCTGGCAGCAACAAAATCAAGGTGGTCTGTGCTATTTGACAGTTAGACAATCATTTATTCACACAGCCTGGTAAGCTCTTTTTGAACCCCTGCAGGAGGAGAACTTCAATTAAGAGTGAAAAGTAAGTTGTCCCTGATGTTATTAAAGGCAGAATAAAAGCAAGAGAGGCTGCCCACCTCTCCTGTAATCTCAAGTTCTCAAGGTATGACTCTCAGCCCTCTTTTTCCAAGAGCCACCCATCGTGCATCACCCAAAACTCTGTTGCCCCTCCACGCTCCAGAAGGACTGGATTCCAACCCCTCCAGCTGAGTGCTTAAGCCATCCCTGCAAGAAGGTGGCACTGCAATAAAAAGAAGAAGAAAAATAAAGAGGTGTCTTTGTTTTCCACAACAAGACTACTTTGTTAAAAAAGAGAGAGACTGCAGAAGTCACAGATCTTTCATCTCCACTCCTTCCTTCCACCCCTGTATAGTGCAAGTCACCTCCATAAGGAGGACATAAGCAGTGAGTGTTCACCAGTGCAGGTGGGTGACATTTGCAAACCTTGTTATTGTTACCTCGATTTCATATTTTTTCATTGTTCCTATTATGGCAGAGTTCATTTAGAATGAAAGCTCTGTGCTGAGCCCTCGCTGTTCGAGTGGGCCATGTGATGCTGCAATATTAGCACATGAAAATGGCTTTTGGCAAACAAGTAAATCAGACACAAAGCATGCTATGCACAGACTGTAATTATGGCTGCATACTTTTTCATCATGGAGTGAAAAAATTTAGAACAGTATTTACTGTTGTAATTAAACTGATTCCCCCAAGAACTACAATGAACTTTAGGAGGTGATAAATAAACGCAGCAGCAAGCTGTTCCTTTGAGATTTACACTCTGATGATAAGATCTCATGAGTTCCTGGAGAGAGAAGAAGAAGGTAGGTTCATAATTTATCTTCTTCAGACCTGGTCCAAAACCTATTAGAGTCATTAGAAGTCTTTAAATTGATTTTGCCCAAAGTTCATTCTAAAGTAATTTTATTCTTGAAATACAGGTTTTAATTTTCTAATGTTAAAATTAAACCAGAAATTGCTTATCATTCCCCTTTGAAATAAAGGGTTTAATATTTACTTTAGATAAAAAATGATTGCAATATTTTTCACACGCATTTTCTGTAAAGAAGCAAAAATATTTTATGACCAACAGCAAAGATAGTTTTTATAGATCTGCAAAACCAGCATCAAGAAATATTCAAGAGAATTTGAAGTGTATATAAGTGGACACAATTTTTTTTTGAAAAAAGTTCACATTTAAACAAGAGGGCAAGAGTTCTCCTTTCTGAATGCTTATTTAAAGGTCTATTTCTCTCTTCATGCACATAGCTGCTGTGGTTTTCTCCAAGTAACAGAGAAATGAAACCTTCATCAGCGCCTTATAAGCCTGGTAGTACTGCCTGTGACCTTTGGGCTCTTGAAAAGGAGAGGACAGGAATGCAGGGCTGGTTCAGGGCTGGGAGCTCACCCTTTGATTCCTGTGCCTGTAATGACAATGTTTATTTCACCTGCTGCCCATCTGGGGCAACATTCCAGAAGAGGAAAAATAATCTGTCAGCTTTATGGTTGACACAGATGCAAATATGCTGCAAGCATCAAGGTGGCTGCCTACAGGAGGGGGAGAAATACTTTGTATCATATTATTTAATTTGATTGCCAGAGTTGGGTTTCCTCATTCTTTATTCAACTTCTGTATTCAGTATGTCTTTTTTTAAATTAATTTTCTTTACAGCTTTCTCCAGCACGTTTAATCCAACAGTCATACTTCCAATTTTATGGAGTAAGAAGTATCCAGCTCCTCCTTGAGAAGACAGAAAACATGAAAGGTGTCTCTGGTTTTGGGAACGGATTCTTTCTCATTTGCCCAGCAGCTCTGCTAAAGCCATGGCAGTTTATAACATTATCCCATGGCAGTGGGATCCCAGCTCAGCTCTTAATCAATAAATGGTGAAGGAGGTGCCCAGTATGGCTTCTGGCATGGTCATTCCTGCTTTTGGTGCATACAGGTGGAGTTTATTTCAACAACTTTCCCAATGACTTGGGATTCTTCCTGTAGTGCTGGTGGCCACTTGCATCAGTTTAAAGAGACAAGGAAAACTCACCACAGCTCAATAGTGATATTTGTACAGAACACTGTCACTATGGGAAGAATAAAAGGTGACTTGGGAGAGGGAAGAGTAGATGAGGGTGAGTGCATGAAACCTGGGATTTCATAGTTTCTTGCTCAGGTCCCTTCCATAGAGATAAGGAGTATATGGGACAAAAGTACTCTCAGAAATAGGTTTTACTGCTATATATTCACTAAGTGGGAAGGAAATACTTGTTTCTTTATTTCAGGTAATTTCTGAATTCAGATTGTTATTTTTGAGTGTCTACTTTTTGTCTTTTTGGTTTTTTAACAAGCAAAGGTATTTCAGTCATCTGATATTATTGGTGAATCAATGTTATTATTTTTCAAGCTGATAATCATAGCACAACAAAATGGGGTACTATGAAGCCTAAGTTTTTAAGAAAGTAAATATTTGATGGAATTAGACACATAAACTCCCATCTATTTAGTCTTTAAAACTAGGCAGTTATTTCTAGTGTAGTGACAACCAGTTACTCTCCCATTCAATCCCCCTGGAAGGAACAGACTAGTTGGACAAGACAGTAATTAATAAGAGAGTAACACATTGGCTTTTTTAAGACACAATGTGAAAAGAATCCCATCTGAAAAATTTATGGGCTAAATTTTTCAGATGAAAGGACAGGTTCCTGTGATCAAATCTGAATTTCTAACGAACAGACTTACATTTTTTATAAAAACAACAATAATAGAGAGGATTAATTAATTAGCTTTTTCAGCCCTACCTAAATCATTATTTTCTTTCTAATCACAGTGCAGCAGTTTTAATAGAGTAGAAACAAGAATTTGCACAATTTGGTATTAAGTATATTAGCTTTGTTCATTCTGAAGCAACTCATACTTCCTCTAGGGATGTACACTGTCACTTTATTTAGTGATTCTACCTATTTTTACTTTAAAAGAAAAAGAGCATCTTTGACAAAGACCTCTGGCAACAAACTCAGT
>VYZP01057785.1:23158-35990 GCA_013400635.1 Hypocryptadius cinnamomeus
TTCTGATCACAAAGTTTACTTCTATCTTGGTGGTGAATATAATAAGTAAGATACACCCCTTGTTGTGTAAATTACAGCTACTGGAACAAAACCAAAAAACTGATATGACAAAAAACATGTTGAAAGCTGGTGTACCTGACATAAAATCTTAAACTGAAGAAAGAAATCCCAAAAAACAGTGTGGACACAGCTTGCTGTGCCTTGTAAAGTTCTTGCTATTGATTCAAGTTGTTCTTATGTAGGAAGGTTTTATTTTTTGTGGAAAATCCAAATCTTATGAACAGTGTAATGAAAAAAAAGTCAAAAAGTCAACATCCCCCCGCTTTTCACTAGCCTCATCTTTCATGAGACTATGTGGATCTAATTCTGAGAACCTCGAATGAATAATTTAGGATTTCTTCTAAACAGTAGAGATGTTAGAGGATCTTAATCCAGACCAGAATTTGTACTCCATCTGACCTTAACCCACGGAAAAAGGAAATCCTCTCTCAGGATTATTTTATGCTGTTTTGTAAGCTGTAATAGTCAAAAGGATGGATCACATCAGAGTGGCTGATTATCTGGAGGTGTGAGGCCACAATAAAAGTGAAATTTTCCTCCTTGAATCCATGCATCTGCATTTAATACGAAGACATAGAGAGCATAAAATGTAAGGAAGGAGTAGTATGCAAGTGGTGAATGTGGTGGCCTACCACAGTTATGATTTAAGCAGATGCCAGAAGTAGGAAGTATGGATCAACACAAATCAAAAGAACCCGAAAAGTTTGCAAATCTCATGCAGCTCAGTTGCATGGACAATTTGACAGCTGGAGATAGTCTTTATTAAAGCTGAGGCAAAGAAAGAAACCTGGGAGGAACAAAGCCTGAGGGCTGGAGTCTTCAGGAGTGCCTGAGGGTACCCACCCTGGCAGCAATCACTGAAGGAGTGGAGTTGTGCACAACTACTCACAGCACACCTTTGGCTCTCATAAATTTGTGGCTTAACCAACAGAATAATTTATCTTTCTATTTACATGGCTGTAACGTATACTACTGGTTATTTTTTAATGTTGAAGATGAAAACATTCTAAAGAAGCAATATTTATGTGACCCCAGCATGCTTTAGGAAGGCAGATAAATGTTTTTCATAGCCTTTAAAATGGAGCACAGAGGATAATTAGTAGAGACACAATGTGCGATAGTTAATGATAGAAAATAGGTCTCCTATAGGACCACATAAGAACTATTAATACTTTCCAACAAAGATAAAATTTAAAGTACTCCTTGGTTTTTTTTGTTTACCCTGACTGATTCTCAAAACAGCCTGATTTTCAAGATTAATTTCTGCAATTGCTCTCAGCAATTCAGTTTTCTGTACACAGGAAGCAGCACCTCTGTCTCCTTTTGCCCTGTACAATGAAGAAAGGATCTTCAGTCTTTCTCACCACAGTCCCCTTGGCTCAAGGTGCTTATGTGCTGTGTAACAGGAAACAGAGAAATATTGTGAAAGGGCATGCCCAGTAGATGAGGGCCAGTTTCTTTCGGGTTTTTTCCTGTCATAAGCTTTTCACAGTTCTTTACTAATAATGCAGTTCTTGTTACATTAATCAATATGCCCTATACTCTGTTATAATGAACTTATGCTGACATTAGTAATGTACATATTGATAATGCTTTGGGTTGCAAAGTGTCCTAAAGCACTTCACTAAACACAGCCCCAACCTGGAAGTGAATCCAGCTCTCATATAAAGCCCTCTGCAAGCAAAGGGTGACAGCACCATTTGCAGGGTCGGTTAACATACAAAGGAAGTAAAAAATGCAAATACATGTGGAATGCACCACAGGATCTAACCAGCATGTAGCAGAGATGATTTCTGAGGCTGCAAGCTGGCAGGATAGTCCAGTTTGAGTGAACTGAGGGGATACAGCCTTGGCCCAGTGTGCATGCTGCCTCATGGGAACACTGCCTTTAAAGAGCAGCTGGAACAGGGTTTGAAGAACTGAGTATTTGTAAAGAGATAAAATAAGAAGATACACACATAGCACTGAATTGTTAAAATTCCCATTTTCTTGGCTGGTCAGTTCCTAACCCTACTGAATTGGTCTGCCTACCCATCCTGCTTGTCCTGAACAAAACCTATCAAGTTGATAAATATTATCCTGGTTTTTTTTGGTTTTGTCACTACTTATTCTTTCATATCCATAAACTTTTTCTCTTGTATATGCTATATCCAGAAATAATAACACCACAAAAAGAGCCAGAACTTATATCTGAACCAATCAACACCTCACAGATCTTACAAATAATTTACTTCTCTTATGACATTTTTCACTTAGAATTTAAAATGTAACTGCACAAAGATTTCACATAAATAAGAACTATATGTATCACTGTTTGAAGAATGGCTGTACTTGTAGGGATGCCCAATGAAACAGATACTTTTGACATTGAATTGTGAATTGCTATTTAATTGCTTAATTGACTTAATGTAAAAGTATGAAGTGATGACTGAGAAAAATCTCCACTGTGTGAGTGGAAAAATGAGTCAATGGAAGTGGCAAAACTGACAGGCTGCATTCAGAGGTTAATGCCAGTGGGGAGGGTTTTGGCACATTAAAATTTGGGACACAAACTTTGCAGAACGAGGTATAATGAGGGAAACCTGATTCTGATTTTCTTTATTCCAAAGCAAGAAGCGTCTTACAGAAGTAACTTCACATTTCCACAGGCTGGTCATTTAAGTGGACAAAATAGGCACAAATCAATTATTTCTTGTAGAAGCTGTGTCTTCCAAAGTGAGAATTGTATCACTCTGTTTGTTTTGTTTAAACAGGAGAGTGGAAAAGATTCACCATATTTTCTGAGAATTTGTTGGAAGATAGAAAAATGACAAACTGTGAAAAGGGCATTTTTTTTCATTAATAATGAAGCTGGAGTCCATAATCCAGTTTTGAGCCTTTAATTTACAATTTAACTGGCAGCTCAAACATCCGGATAAGACAGCAACTGAAATAACATTTTACCTAAAGGCTTATCTCTTCTATCAGAAAGGGTATGAGGAATTAATTCTAAGTTTATCCTATGAGATCACAGAGGGCAAAGCTGGAGAGATATGCTGGATTAATCCTCCAATATCTTAAAAGCAAAACACATTGGAGAAGCCAATAGACAAGGGGAAAAACCCCCAGCATGTACTATACTTGGCAAAGGTTACTTGCATTTTGAATATGTCTGGAATTGATTTTTATTCTCTCAAATTATTTTATTTTTTCTATGCAACCAGATGTATAAAGTAATAAATGGCTCAAATAAAATATTTCTTTTTCTGACCTATACTTAAAAATTCAGCATGAGCTCTTAACATCTCTAAACTTGTATGTGATAATGAAAGATGCAAATCAGATCCCCTGCCACAGCAGCACCCAAGCAAAGCCTTGTTGATCATGATCTTGGTGGTTTGGAGTAAGGGTTGGATGAGATGAACTACTGAGACCACTTCCAACCCAAATTATTTTATGATTCTAGTTGCTTACTCAATTTCTCAGCTTAAGCAATAATGTACTTGTTGTTCTTTTATTTCTTACTAAAAGTAAATAAAGTCGATATTTCCCTCAGTCCAAAGCTGAATTTCATACAGGAAGGGTAAAGACTCTCTGGTTAATGCTCTGTCCATACAGAGTCAACAGAACAAATCAAAGCTGAGCTGCCATTTAACATTCAATCAGAACAAATGCCAAAATCAAAGATGGATTTTGTTATAGAGTCAAGACTAGTGTGATTTTTGTGTTTAGACAGCAGCTTTTCACATGTGCCTTTTTTGAAAGAGATTCCTGCAGTATGGATTCATCCATACATATTTCACCAATAATTACTTATTGTGAAATTTTACTCTTCTGTTCCTGTTAGAGAAAAAAAATCATCTTCTCTCCTTCAAATCTGATGGTGAAAAAAAGCCCTTCAAGGTCTAAGAACCACCAGTTCTCTGCTACTGAATCTCAGCAATTCTCACAACTATTTTTGGAATCCAGTGGACTTATATAGTCTTTTGACAGAATTTATTTAAAAGCTGATGAAAAGAAAAAAAGCCTATTTTGCAAACTGGGAAAAGATATATTGTCAAACTCTCACATTTCTGCTTGTGGAAATTCTCTGATCGCCAACCAACAAAAAATATCTTTCAATGGGCAATTTCAGACTCCGGAAGCAGCTGAACCACGCTAACACCGAATGCATGAAAAATCCCAAAAGATTTATTTAGCTTGTTTCTCAGTTGAGCAAATTAGCCCAAACTTAAGTAATTGATAATCCAGTGAAGCAAGTTTTTGCACAGAAGTTGACTTATTTATTTGGCAGTTAGAAGAGCGGATAGTCCTATAAACACAACTGTTTAAGATGCAGCATCTTAAGATTTTTCAGAGATCAGGTAAAGTTGAAAACACACTTTTGAATAATTTGATTAGATTTCTTGACTCTTGTATTAGAGGCTTAACACTATCTCTCATAAGTGGGAAAGAAATGTTGGTGAAAACCTGGTGTTCTTCCTCAAATAGGCAGCCCTGCTTTTTGCACAGTTAATGTGTTTTTACTTTTCAGAATCTGCTCATACTTTGACTTTTTGTCAATAGCAAAAAATTAATCAAGACTAGAAATTCAAAAAATATTATGGCTTTTTATTTTTTTTCTCCCCAAACAACCTTTCTGTATTAATCACATGAAATGGAAAGACTGAGCAGTCCAGCCATTTTCACACTAGATCCATTCAACCCTGATTAATGCAGGTGTTTTGGAAACTGTTACACTGAGAAGATTCACAACATTCACTGGTTCTCACTCCTCCTTTCAGCCTTGGAAGTGTCTGTGAGCATATACCTAGTTTGTGAAATAGAAAAAAATAAGAAAAATGGCTACTTAAGCTGAAAGGTTAATTCTGACACAACTTTACGGCACTATTTGTCTACTAAAGAAAAAAACACTTCACAAGAAATACTTGTATACCATAACATAGGGGCAGATTATTCTGGACCACACACATATAACACCTCAGAGTTACCCAAACTTAAAATGAGCATTCTAGAATATGTTTATTTTATCTGTAGTACAGTTTCCCCCAGTCTGCTCTCTGTCCTGCTTTGAGAAAAACACCAAGGAACAGCTTTCTTGGTTAGACCAAGTGTGATGATTTGGGTATATCTGGTTCCTAGGACGCAGGTAAATACAAGGACTTATTTTAAAATCATGCATCTTTTTGCTTATTTAATGCCTTGATTTTCCAATGAAGCAGTGTGGCTTTGAAGAGCTCTGTGTGTCAGTGGCACAGGACAAAGGTCCGTATCATGCATTTACTTTGTCCACATTATGTAACAACTTTGAATGTAAAGGGATTATAGGATTATTTCAAAACCACACAAGGATTGAAACACTGCTCTGTGGTAGAGCTAATGCTCACACAAACACAGATAGCTGGGCTTAAAGGCACCCCAGAACAGAGGCACAATTAAAACACTGCGAGGGACTGAAAACTCCAGCTAAGCCTGACAACAGACACATCCCCACAGCACACAGCAGCATCCGTTCCCTCTAACACCAGCTCCACCACGGCAGAAATGTAGGGAAAAATTATGTCACAGCACTGGCCTTGTGTGATTTAGGAAGTCTGGTGACAACATTCACTGCTGTATGTCACCCACTGCAGGCAGGGTACCACAGCCACCATCAGGGCAGGTGCTGCACAGGCACGTGCACGTTGTCAGGGGACTGCAGCCAGTACAGCCACCTGAGTGCAGACCTACACTACATCTTCACATCAAAAATCTTCATCTTGACACCATCTATACCTTCTTCCTCACATATCGCTTTCAGAAAAAAAACCTGAAAAGCAACTTTAATTAACATAAAGGTGTGGTAGATCCAAGTAACTAATGACAATGTCTCATAACAATGAAAATTTACCTTTTCCTAGGCTGAAAGATTCACACATGACTGGTAATATATTTTCTTGGTCTGCCTAATTTTATGCATGTTATTACTTAGTTTTCCCTAGTGTGTTGGTGTTGACTTTGGTTTGTTTTTCAATTAAAAACAAGCTACCAGGACTTTTCTTCCTCCAAAAAAAACCACAGAGCCCCACTAAGAGAAAGGCTACTGGCTGTGGACAACACACACTGCTGGCTGGACAGTCTGCACACAGGCAGCTTGAACCAACCACAATCTTTGCCACTTCTTCGCCTCCTGTAGGCTATGGACACAAAAACAACATTCTGTACTTCAAGCAGGGAGCAGATAATGCTGGATGATCTATGCATCCAAAACTGCAGGTGCAGCAGACGAGAAATGTGAAAATGTTGATGCTGTGTTATCACAACCCCTACAGTACCAGCCTCATGCCCTGCAATCTTCCTTCCTGGCCCAGTGTTTGCCCTGCCCTGGCCCCTCCTGCAGGCAGCAGAGCTCAGCTGTGCTGCCTGAGCAGTTCCCACTGCAGCAGGAGGAAAAGGAATGGGATTTGGGCTGCACTCCTCATTTCCTGCCCCCAGCTGCTGCTCTTCCCCCTTTTGCTCCCAGAACATGGCAGAAGAGCAGAGATGTGTAGTGAGTGGAAATCAGTGGTGTCTGGGAAAGGAACATAGGGAAGGTGGCATTTTTTTCCAGTAGCAGAGGAGATGAAAAAATTTTCTACTGTCATTCTCAACTGCAGGTTCTGTTGCTAAACCTATTAATCTTGATCTACAGCAAGATCAAAGTGAAAGGACACCTCAAAAATGACCCCTGTTCTTGAGACATGCTAAGCCCTTGTCCAGGAAGTTCTGCAGCACCACAGCACCCAGTGTGTAACAGCATTTCTTATGACTGTGGAATTAAAGGTGCTGTTCATTACTCATAACTGAGAAGGGCAAATCCTAAGAGACAAGAAGAGGGCTGAACATGGATACAACCCAAATGCTAATGAAAAAAAATTCTGCTGGCCAAGACACAGATTTTTTCTCCTTTTTAAAACAGAGTGCTGGAATGTTGGCACAAACTCCAAAGATGCCTGTGCTGAGGTGTGACTACTATCAACAAATGAGTCCAACTTTGTCTCTGGGGAAATTGACAGCAAAATTCTTGTTTGTCTTCAGCGGAACAAATTCATTACTGATATAAGTTCATTAATACACTGACTAAAGCTGTCTGAGCAAAGAATGGCTGTGGGGATTCATGGAGAAACTGAGATGGATCAAAACAGATGTAAAATACTGTAACTTTAAAATTAGGTGCATACTTACCCTCCTAGGATTGCACCCTCATTACTGAAAACAATATTTAAATCCATAAGAGAGTGGAAAAGGCAGGATTACTCTGTGTGACACAGAACTAATATTGTCTTTTGAGCTTTTCCCTTTAAAAAAAATTAAGTTGACAGCTCCAGTGTCCCTTTTGCCAAAATTTATGATACAATTTGCTGAATTATATAAAGCCCTAGCAAGAAATGACACATGTGGGATGACTTTTTATTTGAAATTGTGTTTCTTATACCAAGGTTCATCAAGCTGTTTCATATTTACTCCTCTGATTAATGATATGTCAGAATTCTAATTCTAGCACCAATTTATTGCTTGTTGGCAATTGGAGAATGAAATAGCTATGTAGGCAACATGCAATATTGATTTTTATCCATCTTCTTTGAGCTCCAGTAAATGATTCCCAAATGTGCTTTGTTGTTGCAACCTAACTAAATATTACAGTCTTTTTCCTATCATCCAGTAATGCTGTTACTGATGCAGCATATTCCTTAAAGAGCAACAGTCTGGTATGATTTGATGTCAGGTGGGCTAAATTATAGGTTTTCTATGTAAAAATTGTTACTATTCAGTTATCTCACTCACAGAGACAGATCACATCTTCCAAAGGTTATTGGACATTTGTACGTTTTTGTAAGCATCCTGAATAAAATAATAATAAAGAATAAGTGTGCTTTCAACCATTTTAGTATGAAATTCAGTGTATTTAAGGTTAGTCCATGCAGAAGAGCAGAAATTGGAGAGAATGCAAAATTTGCAAACTCGCCTCATGTATTTTGGGTTTGGATCCATCATAACACCCATCTGACCAGTGATGGCTAACCAAGGCAGCCCCATAGAAGTAAAACAATCCATTCAAAGGCAGCCTCAGCAAGTTTTGCTCTCATGTTATCATGTTCCTTTATATATATTCAGAGAATGAACTTTTCTGTGAGACAAGGAGAAATGACTATTTGCACTTGAGATAAAATGATTTGAAAGAAAGCTTTCACATCCTTCTTAAAATGAGGAAAGGAAGTTGATCATAATCTTGATTAGGGAAGGGATGAACATTTTAATTGGGAATGATGCAGATATACTCAGAGGAGGGAAAGCAAGAGCAGCTCTTGGTAAAAAGTGTGGTGCACACATGCTGAGTGCTGGAAAGGTGCTGCTGTGGCAGGACTTGTTAGACACTGTGTGCGGGAAGAGACGAAATTTGACTCTATTTCTGGCCAGTACTAAAATTCAACAGATAAAGAAATGTGTTCAGCATTATGTCTAAGATTGTAGTAGCCACATGCTTTGTGTAATTCTAGATCTACTAAGATATGGGAAAAGTAATTTGAAAGGAGAAGAGAAAGATTTAGAATGTATCCACAGCCCATATTTTCTAAAGCTTGACTTTCAGTGCTCTTTAAGCAGGCAAATAATGCCTAGGGGGATTTTTTTAAAGCCTCTCTTTCTAGATTTATGTGTCTGTAAGATGTTCAAATCCCAGTGACTACCTGTCTTTGAAAATATGCTTCTTAGCTTCAAGATAATGCCAGATGTACCAGCCTTCAAAATTTTCCTCCTCTGGATGCTCTGGTGCTTATGTGATACAACTTTTGTACACATTTTCTTTCAACAAAACATTTCAATTTTAGTTAAAAAACAGACTTGAGACCATAGAGACACATTTCTGACTGCAGAAGGCTGGGCACACAGCCAGTGCAGAGTGGAATTGTACATACAACACAGGTTCAACTTTTCAGGAAAGTGAGCTAGGCTTCTTCCTGGCTGAGGGCATGATAGTCCTGAGCATCAACATGAAGGAAAATTCAGAAAGTTGATAATAAAAGTGATTATATTTCAAATCTGTGCTGGTTAATAACAAGTGTGAGAAGCTGGCCTAACTTCTCAGTTCCTTGTAGCAAGTCCATCCTCTTTTCCATCCCACTCAGGAATGCAGCTGGTTTCTGCAGGCTGCCCTTGTGCTTTCCACACAGAGCACCTTGTCCTGTTCTGCATACTGAGATGTCTTCTATTCCATAGCACCTTTCAACCCAATCCTTATTATCTATAGAGGATATGGTAATGTCTTTGGTCTTCAGGAACCTCTCAGCCTTATTTTCTGTGAAAATTAAATGTTAGGACAGGAGATACCAGCCACCTGCATTATGAAAGCATGATGTCACAGCTTATTAGTCTTTGAAGAGGGCCCATTAGATAGTCCAGTGTCTCAGGTTTTATCCAAGGCACACTGAAATGAATGAAAAACTCACATGAATATTCTTACATCTTCCTTAACTGACTCTTTGTAATTGTTTTAAATCCTAAAATTTAAAGCTTAGTTAATAAATAAGAAGTTAAAACTGAAACATTTTCAACAGATCATTACTTACTACAAGTGAAATAGCTGCAAGCTGAGCATTGCAATAGTTTGTTCCTCTGGGTTTTGCCTAGCATTGTTCTGTTTGCTTTTCTGGTCATCTCTGCACACCCTCATCTCTCTTCTCATTGTCCTCCAGTTGAGTACATCTTTGGTTCTGTGACTTTTGGAACAAAAGTAGTGTGCCATGAAAAAAGCAAAATGAAGAAAACTGGCAGATTTCCTTTCTATCTTATTGTTACATTGCACCATGTCATGCAACAAAAGAATGAAAATGAGACAGACAAGAAAACGACAATCCAGGTGGCAGAATTATTTTTTCTCTTTACTTTTGAGAAGAAAACACAGTAGAAAGTCTTATTATTATAGGAAGGTTGAGTGATTTATTAAAAAAGCTTGTTATCAACACAAGACAGCCTGTTACTGGTGAGCTACATATTCCTCACAGCTGAAGTGTGAACAAAATTGGTGAGGCCAATTATAGCAAAAGTCTGATACATACAGACAGCAGAAACATCTCTTGATCAAAGACAAGTTGGCAGAAATATTTTGTGCCTCAGACCTTCGCTCATCAGAAGTGGCACGAAGAGATCACAAATGAAAGGCTGTAATGTGGTAATAGCATTTTTCACGCTGCTAATGCAACATATTGGGCCTGTTCTTCTGCCAGGACAGGCAATGACCCTACCTTCAGCCCAAGGAAATGCCCTTTCTGAGTGTCACAACAGCAGCAAATCTTGCCTCTTTTGAGCTCCTAGTGATTGTACTTCTGCTGGCTGAGAAGTATGCACAGAGATAAAACCCAAATCATACCACTGACATTTCTTTGTGTCTGTGTCATTTCTTTAGTTCTGTATGTTGTTTATTTCAGGGCTGTTTTTTGGGTTTTTTTTTTCCTAGCAGAAGTCAAATCTCATTTGGCTTATCAGTCTATCAACAAGCACAGATGTTCCCTACAGCTTACTGAAAGCTCAAGAGGCCGTGAATTTAACATCCACCCTGCAAGTGTGAGAAGCTGGCCTAGAGCCCTGTCTCAGTTCCTTGTAGGAAGGCCATCCTCTTTCATCCCACTCTATTAATGCAGTTGGTTTTCATAGGCTGCTCAAATTTTTATGCTTTCTAAGAAGGAACATTGTAATTTCTTCATAGTAAGAGGTCTTCTTTTAAATCTTTACATCTTGTCTTAGCAACTGAATCTCCTCTTCCTGTGTCTTGGTCTCTGATTTTGTCTTCAAACTCTCTAATCTTGATTTTGCCTCCTGTCCATCAATCCTGGCTCAAATGTTTATCCCCTGACTGTAACCCTCTGGGGTCCATAAAATCAAGTATTCACAGAACCTCAGACTCTATAGGAACACATTATCGAAAAATTCACAGTTCTTAATACAATCAATCCTACAGAGCAATTACAAACAATAGAAAGAGCTGTGGAGATTACCTGGCTCAAAATGAAGCAAATCCAACAAAATAGGCCTCAAAAGAGGTTAAAAAAAATAAAGAAAGAATAGCGTTCTTCAGAATCTAGATCTAGCACCTGAAATTGCCCAAATGACAGGATATATAAAGGTTAGAACAGTGGAATTTCCCAAGAGTAGGGCCTGAATAAATTTTCAGGAAGACAAATGTTTTGCTTCTGCTTAAGCCATAAATTCCTGTTATTCTCAGTGAATCCACAATGTGGTCAACTGGTGGTTGATGCACTCTTTATTTTTTTTATCTCATGATATAGAGAAAGTGGGGAAATGGAAACCACAACAAAAACTGTATTAAATGAAGTATGTGGAAAAAATACCAGGAACAGGGGTCTTTTGGGAATAAAAGCAATCCAATCTTGAATATAGAAAACTATTTCCAATATTTCCCAAAATGAAGTAGGAACAAGGAATCACAGCCATAACCTCATCTTTATTCATCTCCTACTATGCTATTTCATGGTTCTCCAGAAAAATCACCCCGGAACTACAGCTGTTGTAAAGCATAATTCTTCAGATATGTGTGGTACTCTCAGATAATGCATCCAAAGTCATCTTTACAATGCACTGGGAGATAAAACTTGAAATAAAAAACCCAGCTTTTTTTAAAAGGTCTGTCAAGACTATAGATTAATGTCCTTATTTTAACACTAAGGATACAGAAAATTTACAAAAATGGGGTTCAAACCTAGTTTAAAATTAGCTTTGCAAGTCACTTTTAAAGATATGGCCAAAATTAGTATAATTGTGAATCTGTAAGAGCTAAGAAACTAAAAAAAAAAGGATACCAGAAGCCATAAAAAACCCAACCTGTGGCTTTAAAATATTCTCTCTACTTCACTGATGTACTTAAAAAAAAAAAAAAAAAAAAACAACCAAAAGCAACAACGCCCCTCNTTAAAAAAAAAAAAAAACACACAACCAAAAGCCACCAGAATGAGAGTAGACATAATTTAAAGCAAGAGTAAGTATCTTTAATTAAGCTCTCTTTAGAATCTCTTTAGAGTTCAAGCTTATAGGGTTTAATTCTTTATTGAAAAACAGTAAGAGTGCTTACTCACCATACAGGATTTTTTCAAGTTCTTGCTGACTTAAAAGAAATCTATTACAGATAAAAAGAAGCTTAAATAGCACATATTACATCTTGCTTTTGTTTATATATGGTGAGGAGTATTCAGAGTGGACCACATCTTAGACTTGCACTAATCCTTAAATAATTACTATTCATCTACTCAATGCTGGAAAACCTCATGGAACGCGACTTTGTTCTGCTGGCTTGTCTAATCCGATTCAATTACTTCAGTTCCTTCTCCCAGAGGTCTCACATTTAGAAAATGAGCACTGCACGTCTCCTTATCCTCCTACCATCCCCCCAAAAATGGAAAAGGAAAATTGGAAGGTAAAAGGCAAGAAAGAAAGAAAGAAAGAAATCAATTCCAATGGAAATGAACTGTACATTTTTTTACTCTTATTATTTTGGTCCTTTCCCAAATATCAGTCCATCAATAAACATGAGAAACAGCTTGTAATTCACAAAGCCTTCGGCAACTCTGTTGTGATAAAGGCAAATTGGTCTGGCTCTACAAATGCTGGAGATGGGAATAAGTTCAGTGGTTTGGACCAATTTGAATGGATGGAAATCACAGAAGTCCCTGAAGCTGCAGCAAGCAGAGCTGTACAGCTGGCAGCAGCTTGTCATCTGCATGCAGGAAGCGACAGGAATATTACAAATTTCCTGCCCACAGTGAAC
>VYZP01057790.1:0-15151 GCA_013400635.1 Hypocryptadius cinnamomeus
TGATTTCTTATTTTCATTGGTGCCTTAAAAAGTGATCACTAACTCGCAAAGGTCATTGAACCCTAGAGAGGAGATCACAGTGAGGATGGAATAGCATTACAGTAACAATGATCCCATCCATTGCCCCTTTCCTCATAGCCCCAGCTGAGACATAATATACTAACCAGAATAAAAGAAACTAAAGAAATTACTGCTAATAAGTAATGAAAACACTGAATTTGGAGTGCAGGCATGTTTATCTCATTTCATTAAGAGGGTAAAAAGAAATTTCTGGAGCTAAATTAATAATTAAAGCAATAATAGTTGATTACTACTTAATTCTTTCTAATTTAGCCCCCTTTTTTCTCTGAGTAAAAGTTGACTGCAGCCACATTTCCACTGTTCTTTTCTTCATGATATTTTTTTCCCTGAATTCTTTTATAGAGTGTTTTCAGCTGTTGTATTTGGTGCAATGGCACTAGGACAAACCAGTTCTTTTGCTCCAGACTATGCCAAAGCCAAGATATCAGCAGCCCACTTGTTTCTGCTGTTTGAAAGAGTGCCCTCAATAGACAGTTACAGTGAGGAAGGAGACAAGCCTGTGAGTAAGCCATGTGTGCTGGGTGATACTATTTATTGGTAGTATGGACAGCACTCTCCTCACTCTCTTCCAACTGATTCTTCCTCTCCTTCTGATTACATCCTTGTCACAATGCATCTTTGACACTATCTGAACACAACATGGACCCAGTTCTCTATTGTGAGTCCAGCTTTTGCACATAGAGTCAGAAGGGTATTTGTTTTGAAAATCTCTATTGATTTCTGGGGGGGTGGGGATACTTCTGCAATTCTATTCTAATCATCTGTGAAATTGTCTTAAAGATGTAACAGTTATAATATTTTCATTATAGGAAACATTTGAGGGAAGCATAACAATCAAAGATGTGGCATTTAACTACCCAAACCGACCAGAGGTCAAAATCCTCCAAGGGTTGAATCTAAAAGTAGAAAAGGGAGAAACTCTGGCTCTTGTTGGCAGCAGTGGTTGTGGAAAGAGCACCGTTGTTCAGCTGCTGGAGAGATTTTATGACCCACTTGATGGAGAAATGGTGAGTATTTTTGCAAGAACATGTCAACAGGTTAAGTGAAGGTGTACTTCATTAGTTTTCTGTGATGTTATAAGTACAATAGGTATTTCTAGTTTTATTTTTTAAGCATTTTTAACGTAAAGGTCAGCAGTGACTCATTGGGTCTCTTTAATTAAACTTGATGTATGTAAGTCCCAGTTTCCCACATTACAATTACTGATCCACAGTCTCATGTTGGCTTTAAATTCAGGACAAATTTCCTGAGGTTTTTATAATTAGAACAGTTTAAAAACTAATAAATATATGTATCTACTTCTGTATGATCTAGTAATAGAATTTTCCCTCTATGTTCTTTCAAAAAAAAAGGTGAATATTGACAAAAGTAATTATTTTCATAATTTTTACTTGCAGAAATATCTTTAACTGTATGCCTGCTTATTAAGTGATAGATTGTAAATACTTTCAGTAATTTCAGTTTAAAATGTAGGGTTTCCTATACTTCTCATTCAGCAACTTTACGATTTTTTTTCACATAGTGGTACTGTTAATTGCTGTTGCTCTTTGGTGTAAATGTTTTCAGAGCTTTTGTCTGAAACAGAGTACACATTTTGGCCTTTATGAGTTGAGAATAAGAAGAATTTTAGAACTTGCTTCTGCAGAGATGCTCACAAAACATGAAACATTACTTAAATAAAGCCTAGATACAATGGAAAAGATTTTTTTTTTTGAGGTTAAAGGTGCCCAAAAAGGTTCAGTGTAGCAAAGTGATGTGTAGAAAGAGTCAGCGTAGGTGCCCCAAAAGTGTTTAACTAAATGCAACTTCCTTCCCAGTGTTTCTGACCTCATGTCCATAAATAGCCAACAGTTTACTGAAGAGTGAAGCACAGACCTGTGCCATGGAAACCACAAAAGTGTTGGACTAATTCTCCATCTGAGTTGCACTGTGAACTGGGTGAAAGGGGTTTAGCTTAAAGCAGAAACTGTCAGAACAGCTGTTCACAAAAGTTCCCTCATTTAATTAGATTTTGAATCAAGTTCATTATGACACCTTTTCCGTTGAAGTAAAAGTTATATTGGCTGAGAATTGACTGTTCTTGCACCAGCTGTGGAGTTAGTGGAATAATCTCCTCCAACAGCCATGCTATAAAGGGGGCAATTCTTCAACTACCCAGCTGATCATGTCACCCAACACGGAGCCTATGTGCTGCACTGGGTCACTTTGGTGGAGATTCAACAGCCCTTTTAATGTCCTGGTGTATTTGTGTCAAAATTTAGGTGACTGGTATAATTATGGTACATTAAAAATAAATTAAAATTCTGGTTTTATTTATCTAATAAAAAATGATAGCAATTCAGCAGGCATATTTAGCAGAAATATGAGAGAGTTGCCAATAAAGAAAACTGTCTGCAAATGACATCTTAAGGAAGTAAATTTCTTCTTTATAGATGCAAAATAGAGGAAAATTTTCCTGCTGAAGAAACAATTGAAAGAACTTTACCCAAAGTTCTTTGAAGTTGCATCAGCATATCCTATCTTCCACTGTCTTGAAAATCCTCATTAAATATTGAAATAAAGAAAAGGACTGAGGCAGCATTCACTTGTATGAATTAGAAAATGTTGGAACATAGACAAGAAGGAGGGGAAGGGATTATGTGGGTTTGCAATTAATTGGTAAGAGAGAGCTGAGGAAAAGAGCTGAAATTGCAAAACTTCTGTATATGAATTTACAGTAAGTCTCAAATTCACATATAGCCATGTGACTAAAATTTAAAATGTTTGCTTTCTCAGCTTTTTGATGGCAAAACTGCAAAGGCACTGAATATCCAGTGGCTGAGAGCTCAGATTGGTATCGTCTCACAAGAACCAATCCTGTTTGACTTCACTATTGCCGAAAACATCGCCTACGGAGATAACAGCCGGCAGGTGTCCTTTGAGGAAATTGTCAGTGCAGCAAAGCAAGCCAATATTCATTCCTTCATTGACTCATTGCCAGATGTAAGTTATGCCCTTTCTTTCCTTCTCAGAACTGGATGTGAACTTAAGTGGCAGGGAAAAACTGTCTGCTTATAATTACCTGGGGTACAATAATTCTCTGAGATGAAAATAAATCTGAAACATTTCTAAAAATATTTTCCTTACTTAATTGTGTTTAGCATACTTATTTTCACTCTGGGAGATTCCATTGTCACTTGGAGTGGAACTTTTAGGATCTCAGGGAAGAAGACTCACAATTATAACTACCTGAGAGCTGCTACTAGGGGGTGGGGTTTTTAAAACTGAACATTTTTTTAAGCTCTTGTCTGTCTCACGCCTATGTAAAAGATTCTGCTACACTGATGAGTTTACACTTTCTTCCAGCTATACCTAGCTAGAATTTGAATTTCAAGTATTCCTGTGGTCTGAAAATTAATAAGAATTTTTCACCTATATCCATGAGACAAACACATAATAATATAAGACTGAGCATCTTGGGTCAGATGAAAGGTCTGCCATGCACAAAATCTTAGCCTTATGCAGTGACCAGGAAGATGTAATTACAAGTATTCGGAAAGGCTAAAAATTTAATCACATTTCCCCTAAATACTCATCTCACTTTGAATGATTTTTCAGAGTTTGAACCCCAATATTATCACAGACTTTCACTGACCTTTGGTGTTGTGTTGTCTGATTGAGAATAACATTGTCATTTCAACCTTAGAGTGGCTTGTTGCTTTGAATTCATTAAATACTTGATGTTATAAAGAAGTCTACTAGTAAGAGATCTATAGATCTATGGCAGATAGAAATTCTGGTGAGTTGTTTTCAGAAAGCCACTGGTGTGGAATATGCAGATTATGGGAGGCTGGTGTCAGAGTTGATATGCTTCCATATACAGCCAAACTGATTTTCATTCACAGCCTGAGCTTAATACATTTTTTCCAGAAATACAACACCCGTGTAGGGGACAAGGGAACGCAGCTTTCTGGTGGCCAGAAACAGCGAATCGCCATTGCCCGAGCTCTCGTACGCAAGCCCCAAATTCTGCTTCTGGATGAAGCTACTTCTGCCTTAGACACAGAAAGTGAAAAGGTAACTTAAGTCCCAGCCAGGAATCTAGAATGTAAACTTGGTTTTTTTTGATTGTGATTTCTGTTTTTACTCCCACAGTTTAAAGCCAAAAGCTGGAAATATGGTGTCGTATGCAAATTACATATTTAGGCAAATTATAGGCAAAACCAAATGTCTTGCCCCTCCTTGGGAGGAAAAAATAAGTATTTTTTATATCTGTATGGCAGTAGGCAGATTGAAGTTGCTATGAAGAATGCATTCCTTTGCCTAGAAGTCTTCAGGCTTCAGCTGAGAAAGTGCTATCAAAATTGAATCAGGATACACAAACTACAGAAACCAAAAAGATTGAGGATGCTGCCAGAGAACATTGGGTTGTTTTTTTTCTGTGAAACTATGATATGTGGCTTTCTTAAGTTCTCTTCCTTCTCCCATTGCTCTCTGGTCCTTGCTACATGTTCATGGTTAAAATGAAAATTGTAGGTAAAAATTGCTAGAATATTTACTTATTTTTTAAGCCTAAAGCTGTAATTTTGATACTACAGAAGTACAATCCAGCTGTAGAAAATTAACAGAGAGTCTACAAAAATACTTACTATTAATGAGACAAATATTATATCATATCTCATAATCTGGAAAGTTAAAATTTTCTACTGAGTTTTGATCAATTGTAGGCATGAAAAAATGAGGTTTAAGGGGGAAATGCCATTAAATAATCCTATGATTTTTTTTTCTTGATTATGTGCCAGTTAGGTATTTAAATTTAACCTCTTACTTTATTCTGTGTTAATAAGCATAAGGAATAAATACAAGAAAGCAGAGATTGTTTTTTATATCTTTCTGCCAGTGATATCTTTCTGCTTTAAGAAAATGTGATTCATGAGACTCCCTGTGAAATCATGAGAACTAGTATGACAGCAGCTGGCTCAAGAATATTGACTTCCATATATAATTAATCAGTCATGAATGGAAGCTGTGGAGGTCCCCAATTAAACCTCCTCTTCACACAAAGGCCAATACTGAGCTCAAATTTAGATTACTTTATGCTGTGTCTGGTAGGGTACTTGAAAATCTCAAGAGATTCAGTAGAGATGTTTTTGTCCCTGTTCCAATGCCTAATTATCTTTGCCGTGAATCCTTTTTACGTCCAGTCAGAACATCTCCTACAATTTAAAACCATTTTCTTTTTTTCTCCTGCCATGCATCTCAGTAATGATCCTGGTTCCTTCTAATTCTCTTAACTATCACAGCATTATCCACTCTAACAGTCTGGACTCTGCCAACACAGGCTAATTCTAAATTAAGAAGCTTGAGCATCATATATTCCCTTTCCTTCCCTGTCGTATTAGAGCTTACAGATGGCAATGGAGGTATAAGTCAGAGCAGCTGCCAGAATAGCTCACATTTTGGTTTGCTCATGGTGCAGATTGTCCAGGAAGCACTGGATAAAGCTCGAGAAGGCCGGACGTGCATCGTGATAGCTCACCGCCTCTCCACCATCCAAAACGCCGACAAGATCGCCGTGGTGCAGAACGGCAGGGTCATAGAGCAGGGCACCCACCAGCAGCTCCTGGCTGAAAAAGGCGTCTACTATTCCCTGGTCAATGTTCAAAGTGGGTAATGCAACATCTCAATTCAAGGCAGTATTTATCTCTGAATTGTCACTGTGGCTACTTTTGTCATTGTAATTACTTCAGTATCAACAGTCAGTCTTGATACATTTGGTTTTTCTTCATTCCTTTCATAAGCTATACAAACCCAAGAAATACTAAGTAAATGTGTACCAGTTTCTCACTACTAGTTTTCATTATTCAAACCTCTTTTCTATGTGGCCAAAGCAGATGCCCATGGCACTCATGAAAACAGAAGCATGCTAAGCCAAATGTAATTATTATTAGCTTGCTTTGAACTCTTTCAGAAATCACACTAATTAGGTGTAAGCAACTTGGAAATATTTTCATGCTCATTAAAAACAGTTTTGCTCTTGTCAGAAATAAACCTCAAACCTTATCCTCACTGTGCCTGTGTAAGACAGTCAGTCCTGGCCTATTAGGCTTGTTACCATATGTTATGAGAACTTGCAGGTCAGCTGAAGCTTGGTGCCAAGTGTCTCTTGTTATGATGTGGAGTTTTAGCCTGGGATGTCAGTAAAGGCCTTGAAAATATGGGCGCAGGCTGAAAACAAAGGTCCCAGAACTGTAAGTACCTTACTGATGGTTAGTTACTGATCATTGAAGAGCTGCAACCTTAAGAGATGGAAAAAGACTGCTTGAAATGAAACAGAAATTAAACAACAGATAAGGAAAAAACCCAAGACCATAACTGATGAGCAAGACAAGGCATCTGCTGCAGCCTGGGAAAGTACTCTCTGCAAGTCTCTCAAAGTCCTGGGAGTCAGAGGTCAAGGACTAAGAGCTCTCTAAAGACTGCAATATTTTATACAAGGTGAAAATCCTGGATTTGGACTTGGAGAAGGGGGAGGGAAAGCATCCTGTTCAGTGTTGACGTCCTTGATTGAAGAGCTCTTGAATCTGAGCACTGCCATGACTGAGACTCTCAAGGGCTGTAACCGTCGGTGCTGAATTCCTGGCACGGGCTCTGGGATATTGTATATTATTTGCAAATATAGGATGGCTGTTAAGGGCTAACTGCTTCGAATATGGAGTAATATTGACTAATAATTATTAATGACTGAACAGTAGAAATGTATTTTGTTAGTGAGTATTTATGCAGTAAAGTTTTGTTTTTAAGTTTAAATCTGTCTTGATTAATCAATCATCTGCACTTCTGTCATAGCAATTTCTCATTCCCTGAGGTTTATACATGTGGTCTGTCATACCTACACCTAGATATTTACTCACACAGAATCAGTCTGTAGGCAGATAGGCCATATCAATTAGGCTCAACCATGTACTAATTACCCTCTACAGAATGTTGATTGATGTAGTCTCATTGTATTCCTCTTAAATCACAAACCTATTTTATCTTGTTTCTGTCTTAGATGGAAAACCAGTTTGACTGGAAAATTTGTTTGTTTCCTATTTATGCATTGCTTGATACAATAAGGTTCTTGTCCGTCAATAAGGATATTACTCTGCATAATAATATAAATAAGTTATACTTGCAACTGTAAGAATGAAATAGGTACTCTTCAACATTATAGTCTGAAGACTCAAGTAAGAACATACTTAAAGTGATTTTTTTTTTAAAATTAAATTCTGGATGTTAGTATTTTGTTTTTAAACTAATATTTCTAATTGTTGATGATACATTTTCTAATTATTGGATTAGGAATGACTGAGTTATTTCCCCAACTCATTTTTAAGATGCTTGATTTACCTGAACAATGTAGCTCTTCATGAAAATCAAGATAACATGGAAAATATTTTACCAGAAATGTCTGAAAGCCATTTTTTTTTTAAATTTTGGACATATAGTTTAAAATATATTTCAGAAATCCACATCAAATGCAGAAACTTTCCAAAACAACCTATTTTCCCCCATTCTTTTCTTCTATATTTTAAAAGTATTTGTTGAGACTTATGCAAAAGTTTGTATAATAATTCCAAATCCACTATAAGTGCTTGAACAGCTATGCTGCTGCTCACAATTACATCCTTTTCAGAATTTTTTTTTCAGAAGACCACGACAGCCATATTGCTACAATTGAACTAACATTCAATAGCTCATCATGTAGTTTCTAGGCACAAAGCCAAAAGGACAGACAAAAACTCCTCAAAAAAATGTGCTCTTCTTCATATTCTATTCATACACCTTTAAATTGCAATGGTTTACCCAAAGGAAAGGTTCACTGAACTAGGACAATTCTGCTTTAAGGACCATTATTGTGCCACATCTTTCCAAGGTGCTGAAGAGGTCTTACTCCTTAGCTCTGTCTTTTCAGTTCGGCTCTGACTATTCTGGTTCCCCTTGATGTCACAAGACACTTTTCTGAGCTCTAAGTCCTCCTTGTTGGAGCAGTCAGCTCTTGTCTTTGCCCATCAGCACCCTGAACGCAGGATGATATGTATATGTTGTTATTCTGAAATAATAGGCCTTTTCTCCTCTGTCTTTGAGAGCCTGCAGCAGTTTCAAGCAGTACTCACTGTTTTGAGGGGAGGTAATGTAATGTTTTCCACACATTTCTTGTGCCTCTAGACCCATTATATTTGAAGCAAGTCTTTGGAGAGATGTTAGCATTGACACCACCCTGGCAATCCTAACCACTTTGCAAGCAAATCCCACTGACTGTGGGGAAACAGAAAGCAAGGACTTACATTCAACAGTCTGATAGCCCTCCTGCTGAAACAATTAATCAAAATAGAGGCCTCAGAAGAAAAAGAGGATTTAGGTCTAGAAAGTCATTCTTACTGCAGATTCTTATCTGGCTGTTAAATACCAGTGTCCTATTGCCCAGCTTTCTCCAGCATATTGATTCCTGCAAGGATAATTGGCTGTTCCTTTTGCAACAAGTATCCTATTTCTAAACCCTTTTATACTTTCTGACATAGAGTGAGAGCATGAGTAAGCTCCATCATTCTCCCTCACCTCCAGAGTTTCTGAGGGAGTATTTCTCACCAGTACGGTAGACCATGTACCATGTCCAAAGGAAGACTATGCATCAGTTCTGGATCTCCACTAGTCTCTTCTTCAGGCATCCCTTCAATGTTCTTCCTGAACTATCCCACATTTTGGGAGAAGTTCAATGGTCTTCTTCCCTAAAACTGACTCCCCATCAATCAAGATTTAGTGGAACCAGTTCCCCTTTCTTGCAAGTAAATACTTTGAATCTGGTGTCTCTTTCCTGTTGCTAAACTCATCTATAAAATCAACGTTCCCGGTAGCTTAATTTCTGTAAGACACTAAATAGCTCCTTTAAACATTTGTTAATGAGTAATCCTTGTAATCATTCATAGCACAAATAGACATAAACATCTTCCTCAAGGTGTATAGTCTATTTGTACCATTATAACTCTTTGTCATACTCCTCTCCCTGAAAATCCAGTCTAACTTGTAGATTTGGTCATTGAAAGGAAACAACGACTTGGACAAAAGAAGAAACTTGATACATTGCTTATGCATACAGGGGAAAACCATTCAGTTCTTGTGCAGAAAAAGCTACATTGCAATTGTATCTATGGACAGCCTAAATAATTGTTATTGTCAAGTACTCAGTCTTCCAGACAAATTGTCTTGAACAATATATTTAATCATAAATTCATTCTGTATTTCCAAGAGAGGATGGTATCATTATTCTATCATTATCATTATTACCTTAAGGCTGAAAGCTGAAAGTAAGAAACAGGACTGACAGCAACTTCAAATTCTTTGCTGTGAATTTCATGGACTCTAGAGGTAATAAAAATTAGAGAACAATAAGGAAAAGAGCAGAACACACAAGGGCAACTGTCTTTGGCAATTCCTGTTATTGAAAGGTGAGTGCATTTCATTTTGTCTTTGTGTGCTTATTCCCATATACATTTCATTCCATTAAAGATGGAGATCAGTACCAAGTACTGTTGCTGTAGAGATCTAGCACAGGACTGCACATAACTCACAGTGAGTATTCAAACCTAAGTAATTTCTCTAAGCAAGTCTATCTTCTGCAGGATTAAAGGAGGTCTGGCCAATGAAGACTGGGGCACACTTCATCCTGTTCTAGAGTTGCTGTCACTAGCACATCAGACTAGCAACAACCTTGTATTGCATCTCTTCATAAAAGGTGTAAGATGATTATCATAAATACCTACATTGTCAATGCCTTGGCATAGAGTAAATGAATCACACATTGAATGAGTGCTCTACTAAAATTAGCATCTTAGATCCTGCATTACATAATGTTCTATAAAAGTAGATCCATAAACACTGTCTGCAGCCTTACATTCACTAAGCCAGAGACATTTTTAATGGAAATACTAGAAATTGTATGGGGCTGTTTTAAAATGTCCCGACATTTAAAGTCACTGATGTTTTAGGTAACTTAAATGTAAATATCGTGCTTACATATATAATCTCTGAGTAGAAATGGCATCATTCATTTGCTTATTAAAGGAGACAAATATGTTAAGAATCTTTTTTGAATACACAAACACTTGTTCTAAGATTAAAAAGTGTGGTCCTTACATCATCTAACGAACAGAAATTGTTTTATTTCCATGTTAATTCCGATTTGGTTCTCAAATCACAGATTTGAGAAAAAAGGCTAGGTAAATCAAGTAAATAACTTAAAAATAAGTTCATTATATACAAGATGTTAAAATGAAGCAATGTTGAGGGGAGAAGGAAAGCTTATCTATATGATACAGAAACTGTGGGTTCCCACTTACACTTCAAATGTCCATAATTAGGACAGCTGTGATTACAGCAATATGTTAAAAAGCCAGGACAGAACTTAGAAAAAATGTTAGAAATCATAGAATGACTTGGGTTGGAGGGGACTTTAAAGAACATCTGGTTCCAACTCCTCTGTTGGGGGCAGGGACACCTTCCACTAGACCAGGGTGAGCCTTGAACACTTCCAGGTTTGGGGCATCCACAACTTTTTTGGGCAACCTTCTCCAGTGCCTCACCACACTCAGAGTAAGGGATTTTTTCCTACTGCCTGATCTAAGCCTGCTCTCTCAGTTTGAAGCCATTTCCCCTTGTCCTGTCCCTACCTGCCCTTGTAAGCAGTGTAGGTGCACCTGACCAGCACTATTTACTCTCTCTACTGCTGGGGCTGTGACAAGATGCTTGGTTAACACTGGCAACACACTTTTTTCTTTCTAGGCACTCTTCTCTTTCCACAGGATTGACTTCTTCTTACCTTCCCTTTTACATATATGACATTTTGTACAGCTTTCATTTTGGATTAATCAATGTGCTTGCTTGTTGTAGAAACTTTTCAGTCATTCTTTGATATGCATATATTTAATACTGTTGTACAGCAATACATCATTCCCATGTTGTTCAACAAACAAACAAAAAAACCCAAATAAAATTTTTGCACACATTCCAAGGGAAGAGTAGGAGAAGACACTATGGAATTATGACAGATTTCTCCATCCATCAGGTGAATTCCTAATCTAAATTAAGTTTTCCCAGGATTTTCTTTTGGATAGCTCTACGGAAGACTTATCTATATGTATCTGTCTATTTTTCACTGTAAAAGAAGATGAGTTATTAAAGATCAGAGTTATTTACATATCTGCTGAATCAAAAACGACTTAGACACTACTCCTTATGCATATTAGAGTTGTGAATTACAGTTCTGGATGCTAATACTTCCCTGTTCAGCTTGTTAATGGTACATTCAATGAAGCATACAGTGATCTAGTTTTGCAGATGTTTATAATTTCATTTCCTGCAATTTCCTGAGGAGCCTGATAAATAATCTGAAGCTTGGTTGCTCATTTGGTGCTTATATGTAGACATTTGAAATCTTTCCTCTGAAGATATGATTATTCCTCCTAGCTCTCATTTCCACACTGCTACCTATGAGACTTTAGCTATAGAAAAAATGTATGTGATTTCCATCTAAGGATATTTCATTTCAAAATGAAAATAAATTTCAAAATATCTTTCAAAATTTCTCTGTAAGTACTTGTGAAAAATTGAAATGCTAGAAGTAATTTCTGTGATTGAACTTTAACATGAGTTTCCTTTGAGTTCATGATGAAAGGTGTGCATTTTCTTCTTTATTACTCTATTCTGTAAATCAACAATTTTTCTTCCTATGGCCATGTCTTTAATTTGCCACATGATGGCCACATTTGTTCAGAAAATGTCTACACTGATCTGCATTATCTTTTTTTGTTTTTACTTATTCATACATGTCTTGTTCGACTCAATATATGCAGTATTCTTCTAACCTAAACAGCAATGTTCTCTTCCCTGCCTAAGGGATTAGCACATCAAATTTGATGTGCATGACATTCATTGCTGCCATGTCCTTTAAAGTCAGAATTCCTAAGACCTAGACTAAGGCAGTAGACACTAACTGCTCTTCCCAGCTCCTACTATGTCAGGCAGACCTGCTGGAGGCAATTCAGGATGGTAGATGATGTTTATCTCCACATTCAAATCGAAGGCCTTTCATTTATTTCTTCCTAATTTAATCTAATTTGTCACAAAACCTATTAAGATAAAGGAGGAGGATAAAGAAGAATCTTCCCATGTAAAAAGTATTTCAGAGTATTACAAGAGCTAAGAGGTTTTCATTTAGTCTGGATAATTTGATTCCAGATACAGAGTTTGAGTTCCATTTTTTTTGAGTGACTGGCTTCTCTAAGAGAAATTTCTTTCAACACCATATCATTCTACATCGAATTTCATGTGACCTCTAAATTTTACAGAACAGATATATGAATTTACAAAATACGGTATTAAAATGCCACATTTATATTGAAGTGAAAGTGTTCACCTGTGAGACAACAGGCATTTTACCATCAACATCAGTGTTTAATACTAGGTGAATTTAGTATTGCCTGTTAATAAAAGATAAAAGCATTTTACAGTAGCTTGATTTTGCAGTTGTGGACAGGAGATTCAATGTTTTGTTCAATTTAATATTGAACATTAAAACAGATGTTCAATGCACTTTCATATGACCTAATTGAAAATTATTTTTAAGTCATTTAACTATCTAATTGGTTAAACTGGCTGCAATGAGGACACAGAGATGGTTTATTGCTTTACACTGAGAAAATTCTGTTTCTAGGGTGAGATTGCTTCACAAGAAGAAAATAATTCTCAATAACAGAGCAATGAACTTCTCATGTATGTGCACAAACACTACTCTTTTTTGTGTCCAGCAGCAGAAGAAGAAGCAATGGGTTCAATTTCATCTGAACACGAGAAAACAGTTTATTATTGTGAGGGTGGATGAGCACTGGCACGTGTTGCTTAGAGAGGTTGTGGAGTTCACATTCAGATATCCAAAACTAAAATAGTTATGGCCCCAAACTGCTTGTTCTACTTGGCCCTGCTTTAGTGAGGCTTTGGACTAGACGATCTCCAGAGGTGCCTGTCGACTTCAGCCATTCTGGTTTTCTATGCAGGAAAAATCGTGGTCAACCATGTGCCTCCAACCAACTAAATATATCCACTCCATATGGTGGCTTTCAGTATGTCAACACCATTCAATACATCACAAGTGTATTAAGAAGTAAATAATTATGAAAAAATGCTTGAACAGAACTTCATAGACTTCTGTACAAAGAGTACATAAAAGTCTCCCATACCTCAAAGATGACTATAACACGACAAAAAGAATGCTATAGAAATACTTCATGACCTCTGCTGACAGCCTGAGGCAAAGAATCAGATTTGGGTTGTGTCTGCCAAAGGAGAAAGAGGGTTGTTTTCTCACTCTTACCAACAAGCCATCATTTCTAACAGGACATAATAAGGAAAAAAGTGCAATGTTAATTCAGGTGGTGACTACCTTTTTCATGGCATTTAGAGTTGTTTTACAAGAGGCTGGAAATTGACACTTGTGATTCTAGCCTTCAGTCCTGTTATGGAATTCTCATCGGGTCTCCATGCAAAGATATGAAAAACATATGAGTTTTCAATAAAATGGTGAGCCATATCTTCTATAATCCCATTTGGTGTCTGTAAGATTTAAAAATACAATCTGTCTCTTAGTGAATTTAGATCTTGTGATATAGGTGTGAACAGCTGCATGATGGCACTGCTGCAACTGAAGAACAGCAGTGCCTCCAGCATGGAGCCAGATATAATGCTGCGAAGTTTCCACGTCTGTTGTTTTTATAACAGTGGCTAAAGAGATTTTTCATTTTTCTAATATATTTTTGCTCTTGATTTTTTTCTTTTCGTTTCTTTTTAGTAGTTTAAAAAAGCATCACAAAGCATGTAGAGATGAAGTCCCTTCCTTAACAAGAATATGGTCTTACAGACCTCATAAACCCAGTGAGCATTACAAACTAAAAGGACAGGCACATGGCAAAAGATCCCAGAGTATAACACTAAAATACCAAAGTCATGCACATGTGTTTATTTGTATTACATTATGAAGTACCAGTCTTGCCATCTTTTTGATCTTTTATCTAAATATAAAAAGCACGACCACAAAAGCCAGCAAGTTTTGAAACTCAGAATTCAGTAATTACTGTCACCCCCAGAAAACATGTTCCACCCCTTTATGCTCCAGCTGCCACTGATACCTAGCTCTGCTAAGGAACACCTTTGGCTACCTTGATTTCCCAGCTCAGTACAGCATCTCTCTTTGGTCCCCCAGTGCTGTCCATTACTCTCATAAGTGATTATCCCTTCTACCTGCTCATCCTCAAGGCACTGCTTGCCAGCCACTTCCTGCCACGAGTGCACTAAACCTGATGCAGGTTTTTCCTCATGGCTCAGAAGCAGAAAGACCTTCCCTGTTACTGAGACCAGGACTTGTTTTTGTAGAAAACAAGTGTATGACCTGAACTTTTTAGCTCCACTGCTTCAGGAAGTGTATTCTACTTGTTTGAAGATTCAACACCTCTTTCCAACAACATAGATGCACAGTTCTTGTATATTAATTTATTCCTGGACCAGCACTGAGCCTTTGCTTTAGTAGCTCCCTCCTATGGGTTTACTTCCCTGTGCTGTTTACGGAAATAAATCCTAGATTCTCTCAGATGGCATTTTGCTAGGAAACCAAATTAAGTAATTTTGGTTTTCTCATACAGTATAGGTTTTCACTGATCATATTTTTTTTTCATTTTGTCATATTGTATTTCACATAATTACGGTTCATCTTCTTCTCTTTTTACTACTCTCCAATATAATTTACTTAATTCTGTAAGATATTCTGGTATTCTTTTGTCCTGGTCTTCTCACTGGTTTTCTGTACTGATCCTCTCAGTTTTGTACCATCAGAAAATTTCATAATCATGAATATTGTTTGCATGCCCAAGTCATTAATTTAAGTAAGAGCAATAAATCCCAAGACTGAGTGAAGAATTAATGTTGTCAGTTCCCTTGGGTATTATTACATCCCCATGCTGTACACCTCTGTCTTCCTTCAAACTTTTTTACCCTACTGTTCTTT
>VYZP01057790.1:15218-25953 GCA_013400635.1 Hypocryptadius cinnamomeus
GCTTTAGGATAAACTGGCATTAATGAAGTCCCAATGGGTTATTTTTACTGGGTCTAGCCTCTCTAGAAAAAAAAAAAGAGTACCAAAGAAAATTAATTGGGTTAATTCTTTGCTTCCCTAACTCATTACATAATTTATTGCCATTTATTTCAGACTATTATTTTCTTTAGGATTTGTTTTCAAGCTTCCTGTGCTGTTTTTGTAGAGATATAAGTGCAATTTTTCAGGTTACTGTTTCTGTTGTAACTCTTCAGCCCCATGTCTCCATCCACAATTTGAAAATAATCACTAAAAATCTTTGATACCGAACCAGTATTATGTTGGCCAGGTTATTCAATACTCTGGAATAAAGAGTTCATGATGACCATGAGAAGAACATTCTTTCCTTACCATTTTCCCTTTCAGGTCAGATGTGGTAATTAAGATACCCCAAATCACATTTGTCACCCTGCTTTTGGCACCGTGCACTTTTGTGGATTTTTTTTACTGTAAGTTAAGGCTGAATGACAGTTTCAAGGCCATCCCTGGTGCAATTATAATCTCAATGCTTTTTCATTTCCAAGACACATTAAATGAAAACCCATTGTTGCAGACCTTTTCTCTGTGTGTTCATCTGTAATTACAGGAAAATAAAATTGCTCAGTATATCACAAGCAGAGAGAGGCAGTCAATACATTTTCTTCTACTCTTTGCAAGATCTTTCTTGAGCTTGGATTACTGTGTACAAAAATATTTCATACATCTTCAATGTGTTTCAAGGGAAATTTATGCATTTACACAATGAAAGAAAGGATAATTTCTTGTATGTTCTGGGGGGTTTTTGTGTGTTGTTTTTTTTTTCCTTTCAGGTACCAAAAAATAGAAGATGTCAAACATACTGCTGTCAAACAGACTGCTATCAAACAGGCTATATCAGCCAACATCTCTATGGGTATTGCTTTCTTTTTGATACATACGTCATAGGTCTTGGCCTTCTGGTATGGAATCATTGTGATACTTTCTAATTTCAATAGAGTTTACAATCCCAAGATTCTTCTGCTTGATGAGGCAACATCAGCTTTGGATACTGAGAGTGAATCAGCAGTGAAGGCAGCACTGGACCAGGTCAGCATTGGTCAGTGTTGAAGTGCTTTTGTCAGTGCCTGTGGAATTCAGTTAATGATGTTATGGGTAGGACTGAACAGCAGCAGGCTCCCCAAGCAAGCTTTAGCCCTTCAAGCACCAGAGAGCTCAATGTGTGCTGAGACCTAAATATCCACAAGCAGTTTTGGGGATCCCTGTGGTTTGTGGTTTTATAAACACCCAGCAAAGTAATTGAAAAACAGCTCGGGGGTTTCTGCTAGAGCAGCTGCTACATGCTGACTGCTGTCTAGACCTAACTTGTGCACCACACTGACAGTTCAAAGCAAAGCCAATCCTGTATTTCTTGCTGTCTGCTCTAAGCATGTCTGTGAACCATTTACAAAGTTCCCCAGTCTGATAATTTGCTGATTTATTCCCCACTCTGTTTCTCTACCTCAGTATGCACCTATGCTTATGCTCTGGATGAAGACAAATTCTCACCATTCATAAACACTTTCAGCAGTAATCACAGCTTCTCTATGGACAAAACGCTCAGAGAATGTTTTTCACAGCATACTGCCACAGGAGAAGTACCTAATCTACCTTCTCATTGCAAAGATCTTTTAACCCCTAATGTCTACTTGGACACATAATTGCCACTAAATTCAGCACAATTGGACTCTGTCCAGTAGTTCTAATTCCTGATAATTCACACTACTTTGTGAAGCTATGCTCGCTGACACACACAGGGACCTTTCTCCCAACCCATCACCTGGGAAGTGAACCCCAGAGACAGCAGGGCAGAGAACTGCTGATAGAGACATGTTTGGTGGGATTCCCAGCTAAGTGCTGCAATATAAAATTTACAGAGCTTGTTTAAACAAGACACTTAGCCTTTCACCTCCCCCACATAGCTTTGAACTATGTTTTTCTATTGACACTTCTGGCAGAGCACGACAGAAAGGCTTGCTGGGACTAGACTAGCTCTGATTGCTGATGTTGAGCAAGACAAAGCTAACCTGTTGTCTGTCAAGCATTCATTTGTCCTCCTCTTGCCCAATTTTTCTCTCCCTCACTGTGCTGAGCATGTACATCCACAGAATGTTTACATCCAATGTAGACTAGACTCTTGTCCCTGCAGGCTTTACCAAACCTCTGATGAATCTCTGCTCACTGTTTTTGTGAATGGGATGTTCTGCTTCTTGAAACGAAGGATCTTAACTTTTTCTTCTACATTTTGGTGTGATTTTAACTTTTTAGTATCACCTCAGACATAGTGAAGCTCTCAGACCACCAAGAAAGATCATACATTTTTTTATGGGATGGTTTGAATGGCTGTAATTTCCAGTTCCATGTAAAATCATGTCCCAATATAAAGATATCAGGTTTATCTAGAAATTCATGGACAACATCCCATACATTACAATTTAACCTTTTATTTCCTAATTTTAAAACACATATTAAACTGCTTATATTTGAGCAGTTCAAAATGTTCAGTGAAGATTTTTAAACTGAATTATATAAAGTTTGTATTAATTTCTTGGATCATTAGATATTAATACAACGTCATCCCAGCAGACACTGTCACAATGTGCCTGCAAATACATCTTTGTTGTAACAAACTACATACTTCTAAGATTTATTTTACTATTTTTTAGTAATTTAAAAGATGGAAAAACCAATATGAGTAACAGAAGTATGATTTTAAGTACAATTTTAGATAAGTATTTTCAACTAATTCAAATAAGTCCTTTAGGGCAAGTAAAATTGTTACATGATAAATTTTTTTGTAATTTTGAAGAGTTCTGCAATAGAATTATCATGAATTAATGATTATCTTTTTTCCAGTGAAAACTCAACACCTACCTGGAGAGGATATTGTATAACCTTTAGATATTTGTATTTAGGATGTAATAGGGCATGAAAAAAACAGAGTACCTTAACATATATTTTCATTGAAACTATATTTTGCAATATCAGACTAGACTTACATTATTGCTTTAGTCTACCTTGAAGAAACCTAAAACTATTGTGAAGTTCAAATTTCTCAGCTGCCCATTTTGATTTTTACCAGAATACTGTTCTAAAATATTTTGTTCAACTCTAATATGAAGAGATGAAATGTTATATGCGCATGAAAAATTTTATCTGGAGCCACAATTTCAGTGTTTCCAGGTCGAGAAAGGATGATACACGTAGCCCAATGGCTCATAATGCAGATTTTATAGCTGCACTTGAAAATTGTGTCATCACAGAATGAGTTCATAATGAATTAATAGAAAAGAATGGAGTTTATTACAAGCTTGTCAATATGCACATAGCTTTTTCCCACAGCTTTTATCATACTGTGTACCATTGACCTAACTGGATTGAGTTGCTCCTAAAGGTACTTCCAGTTTTCAAGTGTTTTCTCAATGAAAAAACTCCAAGTGAAAGAAAGCTCCATAGAAGAGTGCTAAACTTCAGATTAAGAAAAATTCATATTAAGTAAAATGTTCAAGCCTAATTCAAAGATGTGAATTACAGAAACTCTAAGCAATATTTTTTTCCAGAAGCATGATATTAAAAATAAAGCATTGTGTAGGTAAAAATCAAGATTGTAGGTAAAATTAATGTGTAGGTAAAAATTAAGGTTGTGGCAAAAATGAAGTTGTGGAGCTGATTGTGTCTCAGGCTACTTTTCCAAATCATAGGATTATTAAAGATTATTAAATCACTCAGGTTGGAGATGACTGTCTAATCCAAGCCCTGCTGAAGGCAGGGTGCACTCTGAGGCCAGGGCAGGGTGCTCAGGGCTGTGTCCTGTTGACCTTGAAATAATTCCAGAAATGAAGACTCCACACCCTCCTCAAGCCCTCTGCCCCAGTGCCTCCCTCCCTCATTGTGAAAATTCAAAATCTTTTATGCAAGTACCTATTCAAATCCACAGCATCTTAGTGACTTAGGCTCCTGAAGTTTTGTCAGTCAGACAGGCTTTATCTTCACTATTTTTATAATCTCCCAATCTACTTCCTGGACTTCTCAATCAGTTTCTCTCAGGCCTACACTTTAAATAGTTTTAAGTTTCATTCCCTATTCTTCTTGGCTCCCTCCTCGCACTGAAAGTCCCTCTCATTGACTTTCTGATTCTCTTTTAATTTGGGGCTTTTTATATAATTCTTGCATTTTAAAGAGACTTTCTGGCAGGTCTCTTCAGTTAACTTAGTTCTGTATATTTCCATAAGAGTTTAACATAATAAAATAATGAGAAAAAAAATCTGTGGCTAAAACACACACCCCCCCACCCCCTACACACCCCACTTATGAGTGTTAGTGTAACATCAAGGTTTTCACTGAATGTACAGAAGACTTATTGAAACTCAGTACTTGATTGGGCTTTGCAAAAATACTCACCTCTTACCAATCTTTCTTCTTCTCGACAGGAATTGTGTTTTTTACTCAGAATTGTTCATCATTTGAAAGTACAGGATAAGATAGAATCATAGAATTACAGAAAGTTTTGGGTTTGAAGTGACCTCAAAGATCACCTATTTCCAACTCCCCTGCCATGGGCAGGGACACCTTCACTAGACCAGGTTGTTCAAAGCCCCCTCCAACCTGGCCTGGAACACCTCCAGAGATGGGCCAGCCACAGCTTCTCTGGGCAACCTGTGCCAGTGCCTCACCTCAGTTTTCTTCCTAATGTATAAATCTCCTCTGTTTCACTTTAGAACTGTTACGCCCATCCCATACCTACACTCCCTCTCCAGCTTTCTTGTAGCCCCCTTTACGTACTGGAAGGCTCCTATAGGGTCTTTCCACCTTCTCTTCTACAGGCTGAACACACTTAGTTTTACCAGTCTTTCCTCATAAGAGAGAGGTTCCAGCTCTGTGATCATGTTTTTGGCCTCCTTTGGATTTATGCAGCAAGTCCATGCCCTCATGCTGGGGTCCCCAGAGCTGGATGCAGCATTCCAGGTGGTGTCTCATGAGGCCAGAGCAGAATTCCCTCCCTCCCTCCCTGCTGGCCACGCTGCTTTTGGTGCAGCCCAGGGTGTGGTTGGCTTCCAGAGCTGCAAGGGCACATTGCTGGGTCATAGCAAGCTTCTTATCAACCACCACCTCCAAGTCCTTCTCTCAGCTGCTCTCAGCCCATTCTCTACCCAGCCCTTATCCATGCTGGATTACCTCAGTGCAGGTGCAGGACCTTGCACTGAACTTCATGAGGTTTGCAGGGACCCACCTTGAGCCCATCAAGGTCCCAGGATGACATTGTTGAGTCAGGGATGGGAAGAAATGACTCCAGTCTTCAGAAACTGCTTAATGAAAGTAGCAGGTCTTTTGTAATGTGACTCGCTGAGGTGAGACTCGATTGGTCTCAAAGTAAAAACCTCTCACACTATTGGTGAACCATGAGTAGCACACTCTGGAGAACCATATCTATAAACAACAGTTACAGAAAGAGAGATAATCATTGTTTTAATTCTTTCTCTGAGCTTTCTCACAGTTTCTCACAGCTTCCCAGGGAAATCCTGGGACGGCTCTGCCTCTTTCTGTTCAGAGGATATGTGATTACCAAATCTCTGGATAGCCGCAAACAACTTTTAGCACCATAATGTGCTTTGTTTCAGGCATCAGCAGCTGAGGATCAGTTACAGAAACTCAGTGCATCAGCTGTCTCAGAGGAAGCACAGAAGGGATCAATACTGACGGAACAAAAACCACCATCCACTCAGAAAAGCATAAAAAGGTTCTGAAAACACATTATGAACTTGATGTAAAAGCTTATATCTCTGTATTCATACCTGCCTGTGTTTTCCATAACTAATGGGTTAAAAAAGAAACCCACTTGAGAGGGTGTAACTTTTAAACAAAATGTGTGAAGGCATCCTGTGTGTCTGGGTAAGAACTCATAAATTGACATCATCCTACAAGAGTTCTGTGGAAACGCCTTTTCCTCTGAAGCTAAAATGTTTTGTTGTGATGCTTAAAATAGTTTGATTAATATTTTGAAGCAAAAATACTTTAATATGGGAATAGCCTAAGTAGCAAGGTAATTAATTTAATTATAGAACAAAACCAAAACCATGTAATTAGTCATACAACTGAAATAATACACCCTGAATAGAGAATAATTACTATTTTTGTCTAAATGTTTTGATATCTGTTGTCTAATATGCCTGTGTTAGCAACTAGATTCCTGGAAATCAAGATATAATTATCAAGCTGTCTAAGGACCTAAACTTGCAAGAGATCATATTCAGCAACAAGAAAGAAACAATTCTCTCAACATTCAATACCACCAAATGCAAAAAGTGGTTTAAATTCTCAATTTCTGTGTCTGGATAGTTCCATGAAAGGTAAGCGATGTAATGTACATCTCATTTATATTTGCTAATTTTTTCATTTATTGCTCAACTACTTTTTCTAGCCCAAGTCTGTAGAGTTGTGAACAACACCTTGCTTCCTTCTGCCTGATGTCTCGAAGAAAATGGTGCCGTTTCAGAAAAGACATCCAGGCCCTGCCCTCTCTTCAGGCAGAAACAGCCCCAAAATTCCCAGTTCTGTGATGCCCTGGAAAAGAAGATGCTGGTACAGCATATCCATAGGTATCTTCTGTTACAGATAATGTCTGTCTGTCTCCCTCATCTCATCTCATCTCATCTCATCTCATCTCATCTCATCTCATCTCATCTCATCTCATCTCATCTCAATGTCCTCATCTCTCTGTACTCTGGCCCTGCACAGCCCTGCCCAGGAGTGAGAGATTCAGCAGCACCTCTTCATGCACACAGAGTTGGGTCGTGGTCAGAATCTGAGCAGGGTCAGGGGCTTCCTCTAGAAAATCACCAGCAGCACTACAGGTTTCGACTGTAGGGTCTCAGAGAGAGAGGGGGAAATCCTTGGTATTTGTACAGTGCCTAAAACGAGCACAGGATGTGGTGGGGCCTGAAGACTGCTACACGATATACATTTCTTTCTTAAAAAATAATGTCTCATTTTTCCTCTACCTTATAGGTGCTAAATTTAGGTTTTAAAAACTTGGATTACCTCAATTACAGCTTGAATATTTTTTACATGATAGTATTATTTTTAATTGTATGCACATAGTCACTTTACTCATCTGAAAAAAACCAAAAAATATGAAAAGGTAATAAAAAAGCCCTTTTTTTCTCCTCAAACAGGATTTCACATTAGGTAAAACTGGATAAATCCTTACAATGAGGCTTTGATCCATAGTATTTAAAGCACTTCTGAGTCAGGTAAAAGCATTATATATTTAGTTTTCTGGAGCTTTAGAAATGCTTGTTTGTTGACATGACATAAATTGTCTTTGTGTTTAATTAATGCTGTGATCCTAACCATAAAAATACCACACTGTTTTCTTTAGCTCAGTTTAGAAAGCAGCTATGCTCAATCTTCAGAAGAGGTCCAGGCAGATATTCAGAATGGTTTTAAAATGTAAGTCAAGTGTAGAAAAGCTCAAAGGTAATTGTGGTGTTTATTTAGCTGTTTTAATAAAATCAAAGCACCTTTGGACAGAGGACCAGAGAAAGTAGACTGTCCTCTAAAAGACTGAATCTGAAATTCAGACCAGCCTCCAAGGACAGCTAACCCCATGAACAGACTAGGATCCACAAAAACTCACTAGTGAAGAGTACAGGACCTGCACGTGTGACTAACTGCACTCACTGAACTGGAGGCTGCTCCTCTGTAGCAGGCACAGAGCCAACGATGGTCACAGCAGGGATCAGGTCTAGGAGCAGGGCTCTGCTGTCTGCAGAACACTCAGCAACACAGGAAATCTAAAAATCCTCAGCCTGAAATGCAAGCAGGGCTGGCTCCAGTTGCTATGCAGTGAGTAGGACAGTGAGGCTCCCAAGAGAGTGTGTAAGCAGCCCTGGCACCACGGCTGGAGCTTGGCATTAGCTGCTTCCTGGAGCTGCTGCAGTGGTGAGCTGCTCCACGTCCCTACACTGCTGTAAGATCCCAGTGGAAACTGCTAAACCCTACCTGGGAGGCACTGCCTGCACTGGTACCTGCCCTGAAGACTGGGCACTACTTCCTGCTTATATTTTAGCACAGCTAGAACTAATTCAAATATTTTTATCCTTCTTCTGTTGCCATTCCTACTCTTATCAGCTGACAGTCTAGCAAGCATTCTTTTTAATTAATTGTGTATTTTAGGGAAATGTTAGTATTCAGCATCTTATTATCAGTCCACAGCATAACTTCAATCCTTCTCTGAATTTCTATTAAATTTTGCTTTCATCTGACACATTTATAGGCATGTTTGTGACCCCTGCAGGAGTAGAAAGCAGAGCAATGTGATACTAGACCGGTCCCCTCCCACCCTTGTCATCCTCTCATTACAGACAGCGGTTTACCCCAGCCATGCCAGTCTCACACATCCACAACCCCACCACTTTCTGAGCCCAGGCTGAGTGAAGCTTTCCTGGCCTCCAGAGAGGGTCATTTTCTCCCTGAGAAGTTTCCAGAGCCAACCTGGGTCACGTCAGCTTCACTTGTTAACCCCTTTCCCCAGCACCCAGATGGCTCTTCTTTCTAGTTTATATGGCAAGGGATTATAGGTCACCTCTTGGAAACCAAGTCCCATGAGACTTCTTTGACCAGCCCAGGAGGAAAGCGAGGTCTCTCACACAATTCTGAATCTCAACAAAAACTTAGATCATTTCATGGCGGTGACATTCTAGTTTTGATATTTGGCAAATCTGGAGGAAAGATAGAATGAATATTACATTTTTGCTTCCTGGATTTAAATAAGACGAATGTCTTACATTTATTTCAGACACTTCAGTTTTCAAAGATGTGTTTTAAACTCACTAATTAATTTGTCCCTCTGACCAATTAATTTGAATTGTTAATGAGATAGAAAGGTATATAATTGACAAGACATTTTCCCCCTAAAAATAGTATCTTCCAGATGAGGAAGAGGTGGTGTTGAGAAATCTCCCAGCACTGCTCAGTATTTCACATATGTGTTCTCAGACACCACACAGATTTTGCAGCAACCCTCAGAAACACTTCACAGCAGAGTTACAGCTCTCACAGTACTTGTAACTCACAGAGAATGAAGATTTATTTCTAGTTTTATAACAGGAGAAAGTATCTTGTTTAGTAATCTTTGCAGATGCATGTTATACATCCAAGTAATTGTCCCTGATTGGCAGCTTCCATGGCACTATTTACTGAGCATCTGGTTGTCAAAAAACATGTTAAATTCAGCAAAAAAATCCTTGTAAAGTTACATTTAATATGAACTAATGTGGTGTTTGTGCTGCTGCAAAAAGGAACCTGTGTTCCTGTATCTTTATTAAACTTTTAGAGCTATTGCATTTATTTATTTTTACATGCAATGAAAACCATACTGTGTATCATTCTTATGTAACCTAATTAGGTGATATGCAGACTGAAGTATTTTAAAAAATTAATTAATTATTTATTAAATTTTTATTTATAATTTANTTATTTATTAAATTTTTATTTATAATTTATTTCTGTGTCACAAAAATATATTTTATATACAATTTCCTTCTAGTTCATATTACTGTTCAATCCAGTTATCACTAGTATGAATGAGTCATCCAAGGAGGCTGTTGACCTTAAGTTATTTGTCCAATCTGCTTACATGTGTAGACAGCATTGTCTACATTTCATGCTAACTATTGCAAATATTAAAAATATTAACAAAATGCTTAATTGTATGCCTCAAAATGGAGATTGTTCTCTTTGCAGCTGTTTCTCCTCTGTTTAAAGTGGTCACAGAAAAAATAGTCATCCCAGACTCCAAGTAAGGAAATGTCATGTTTTGGGACCTGGCAAGTTTAAAGTCATGGTTCTACATATTAAAAAAAAAAGAGATTTATGAAATGCCATTATGTTTTCTTGGTAAAACCTAAGAACATGGACTGCAAGTCTGAGTGAATATATGGAAGCAGAGGAGGAATACTAGATAAGATTCAGAAGGCTGGAGGGAAACATCTGTACAACTGACAAAAGACAAAGCATCCAATTCTGCAGAATATTTAGACCAGATTAAGCACTTTCAGATGGCCTCTGGTGAATAAATCTCAATTGTCTATGTAACAAATATTTCCTGTTTAGTTTTTAAATAAACAAAAGTAATTTACAATGGTTTCATTCATTTCCAGGCTACAGGTTCCAGATTGGCACTAATTGCCCAAAATACAGCTCTTCTTGGGACTAGGATGTTTTGTTGCTGATTCGTGGCTAGCAGCTGATTACTCTGCTTTTAGCCATTGTTCCAGTGCCTCACCACCCTCACAGAATCTTTTCCCAATGTCTAATCTAAACCTACTTTTTTTCAGTTTGAAGCCCCTTCATCCTGTCGCTAGATGCTCTTGTAAAAAGTCCCCTCCATCTTTCATGAAGGTTTTCTTCAGGTACTGGAAAGCTGCAATTAGGTCACCCCTAAGCCATCCCTTCCAGGCTGCACAAACCCAATTCTCTCCACCTTTCCTCACAGGAGGGGCTTCCCAGCCCTCTGACCATCTCAGTGACCCTGCTCTGGACTCACTTCAACAGGTCCATGTCCTTCCTGAGCTGGACCCCAGAGCTGGGTGCCGTGTTCCAGGTGGGGTCTCTCTCCCCAGAGCAGAGAGACCCCACCAGAGGTGGGGACAGAGCAGAGCAGAGGGACAAAACCTCCCTG